>QZWR01000313.1:0-19623 GCA_004114325.1 Zoophagus insidians | reverse complement strand
AGATGGATGGATGAAACCAAGCTAGATTCGATGCAAAGCCGCGGTGTCACGTGAAAGAAAGAGTTGAGC
Organism: Zoophagus insidians; assembly: GCA_004114325.1. Classification (NCBI taxonomy): domain Eukaryota; kingdom Fungi; phylum Zoopagomycota; class Zoopagomycetes; order Zoopagales; family Zoopagaceae; genus Zoophagus; species Zoophagus insidians. The sequence continues at coordinate 19,554 of QZWR01000313.1, read as the reverse complement.
AGGAAGGGAGGAGCAAAGTACTTTTTTATAGGAAGTTGGAAACGTTATATTGTGGGTGACGTCATGACATGCGGTGATGGTAACGAGTGAATTTTCTCAACTTATTCCCTTTGATCCATTGACCACACAATTGACACCTCCCTCCTCTTACAGCTTGCATAAATGTCATCTTTCCCACATGTTCCTTGTCCGAATAATACTACTTTTTCCATTAGAACTTGACCACTTGGTATCTCTGGGATCTCCTTGAAATGGCTTCCAATCCCGCTGGATAGGAAACACTGGTGAGCATTTTCAAGTTGCAGTGCTCTGAGATCACACTTTGGTAGAAGAAAGTCCAGGTACAATGACTCAAGATGAGAAACACTGAATCTAATTAAGAATGACTGAATGTTACAGTCAAATGGACCCCAAAGCAAAACCTGCAAAGTATGATGAAACCTACTTACAAATAAATTATTTTTGTTGATCACATTTGGCCATGTGATAGCATCTGCTGGATCACCTGACTACACAAAACAAAGAAATACTGTATTATGATTTGTGAAACACTCTAATTGGGTTATATCTCAATTTGCTGGTCACCAAGTGGTATGCAGTGTTTGAAGGGAATGGTCAGCTTCCAGACTCATTGCATTGACCAAAACTCCTGACAAAAGCTATATTTGTTACCATATGTTTCTCCTGGTGTTAATACCTTACTTACACTTGTTATATCAGTGATTTTACCACCTTGGATAAGCTTTCAACCAGAGTATTCCTATCACGTAGTAGGTAATATTGGATAAGCTTGGGATATCGCTAAACTAATACTCTCTGGCCTGGCTATATGTATTCCATCAATTCACCACAATCAATCCACTTGAAATTATCTCTCTCGTGATCAATGGAATTGGAAAAGGTGAAAACCAGGGACAGATTCAACAAATATTGGCATAATTGGCAACTTTATTATAAAACTCACCCGGAAATAGCAATCCAAGTCCTAACCTTGGCTTTCGACACAACTGGGTAAGCTTTATTGGACGGATTTTTATGTATTCAATCACCCCGTTCAGCCAAGGACAAGTGATGCTTTATGAAACCGCACTTTTTTATCATAGAATCTCGAAATGTCTAAAAAAAGAGTTGAAGGCATTCTTGGCTTCAAATGCCTCAGAGGCGGGTTTTTATTATCAGGTGCTAAATGTCCTACTTGAAAGATTCCTTCCCAGATTTCAAATTCTACAAAATTGGAATAACCTCGTAGGTTATTACTTGGTAGGTCGGTTTAACCCCCACCATTTAGGATCGTATTGAAACAACAGTAATCACCACTTTTTGGGTGATCCAAGAGGAAACTAAATGAGCCAAAAGGGATTAGGTTATATACTTGTCTTGGCGATCAAGGATTTCTTACAACTTTTATTATGGAAAGTTGGACTTGACGTTGATGATGATGAACTTAGAACCATTGATATGTTGACCAGTTTGGCCCATATAATAATAGTAATTATTCAAATGAAAATTGGTATATCAAGGCCTAAATAGAGTATATGGCCAAGTACTACTTCCATGAGCAAGATTAAACTCGCTAGGTGTGTAAGGTTATTATTGAAAGCTAGCAATCTATGCCTACAAGTATCTCCTTTTATTTATCAGTTAAAAAGGATTCAAGGAAAAAGGTGAAATCATCGAGGCCTTGACAGTGGACATTGACTGGACCTGCTTAAACAAAAGGATATGCCACAATGAAACACTATTTATTAATAATCCATCCAGCAACACTTATCGAGGTAGATGATCGCCTTAATCCAAATAATGAAAACAATGAGGTTAAAAAGATCAAATATTGACAACAAATATTCTTATTTGTTGGTGCGCCTGGTTAGAAAACATTGTTGCTATTCCATTTGGTTTAAATCTCAGTTTACTGGTTAAAATGCGAGAACAAGTATTTTTCCACTTTAACGAGTTGGATGAGTTAAAAATGGGGGTTTATTAGATAGCCTGTAATCACATCACCCCGTCCAAGATATTTGACCTTTTATTGGAAAATGATAAATGGTGCACCGAGTTTCTCCTGGCTGCCTTGAAATTCTGGACTGGTTATTACTTGATTACTGAAAAATCGTATTCTCCTCAAATTTTACTTACCCCTTCTTGTTTCATTATAGTAGTGCCCTTGGAGTTATAATGAAGGATGAAATGGACTTTTGGGCAATTTACCTCTGTCCCAGGAAAATCCTTTATAATTATTCAGAAAAAATATGCTTCGATCAATCAACCTTTTTGGAAACAGCAAATTCAAAGTTCTACTCAGGGCTATACCGAGGATATATCAACTATTTTCCACCATTGATCCCAAAAAGTGAAGAATTTAATGAATTTGAAAGAAATGTTGTTTTTAATAAAAATTGGTGAATTTTTGACGATTACCACCACACTTTTCCTAAAGGTTTTTTTTTACAAGAATTCCAAAATATCAAACACTCGGGATTATCAATAAGGGTTCAATCAACTCGCTTTGTTGGAGGGTCATTACTTCCGTAGGATCACCAAATTTTTCAACTTCTATAGCTTCATCATTGTTAGAGTCTTCTTCATCTGGACCCTTTAGCTCAAACTTCCTTCGCGAAACTCCATCCCATTCTCCTTGCTTTACGGTTAAAGAATGCGGTGAAAGCTTTAACGTGATTGATTCAGTTGATGGATCCATTGAAATCACTGTTGCAGTCTATTGCCGTCAAGAGATATAAAGCCTACAAAAAAACTACCTTGTAATCAGAAATTTCGGGTGAATAAGATGCAGACATTTCCAAAATCTAATCCAAAGTATCAATAAACAAGCAATTAGCTAATTATACCTTGAACATAATGTCATCTCCAACTTTTGGTAAGCCCTCTAAAACCTTGGTATTAACATTTTTGGCCTGTTGATTTTCTGTATATTTGTTTGATATTTCCAAGTATTCTTGCATAAAATGGTGAAAAGATGACTCGTTCTTGTGATCATCATCTTCTAGCCTGGGATCTCGATATTCATGAGGAATTACTTGCACTCGATCATCTTGTTCTTCGTAATTCTCGCCTCCAAGAATCGGTGAAACTCTGTTTCTTCGCCAGTCAAAATCGTCTTCAGGGTTACTTTGAGGACTTGTTTTCTTACCGCTTAGATTAACCGCGGTTATATGTACAGCACTGACTGCACACACACACACACACACACACACAGACAAATGATTACAGTCAATTCTTTAGCAAAGACTTACTAGGAACAATATTGTCTGTATCTTCTTCATATGCATATCTTATATGGCTAGTTTCTATTGCTTCATCGCCAGCCTTATTCCTCCTCTTGTTTTTCCCTATCGGATATTGTTTCGTGGTGACATTATTTGATTCAGAAGGAATCTGCTCTACAGCATTGACGGTGGTGGTCACATCGAGTTGATCAACAAATTTTGGAATAATCTCTTTCTCAACTTCCTAATTATCCAAAGAGCCTGGTTAAACTTGACGCCAAAGAGTTTTACCTGAGGTTGTTGTAATTTACGGCGACTCTCGTAGGCCTTCTTTAACCTTGACCTTGCATTTCGCTTTTGTGTCTTGGTGAGTTTTACGGCTGTACCTGATAATTCAGGCAAGGGTTCCTGGTCTCCAAAAAGTTTCAAACTACTTTTGAGGGTAATATACCTATAAGCTTGACACGTTTCAAAATCGCCTATTCATGTAAGATCCATAGCCGGGGATTCAAAACTTACTTTTTCTTGTTCTTTGTGTAATTTATCCTCGGCGACTGTGACTGCGACTGCAACTACAGGAGCTGATGGTTCATCGTCTTGGCGTTTTCTCTTCAACTTGTTGAAAAAACTCTCTTCAATCACCAAACTAATACAGAGATTAGTTTTACCATACCAGCTAATTCGTAAGGGGGCACCAACCTTATAATATCGTCTTTTTCAATCAACTGATTTATAGGAACAAAGGGACACAACTCGATGCCCTTATGCTGTAATTGGAGACTACTGGGGGATTTGGCCGGTATTATCAAGTCCTTCCAAAGTTTAAGCAATAAATCTTCCGCTGTCCACTCGACATTTGGTGGAATTGCAAACCAACATTTACGGTTTTCGATTTCCAATACAAATCTCATGTTGAGGCTTCACGTGAAAATCACGAATAAGAAGTGGAAATTAAATTTATATTTAAATTACATGAAACTAAGTCACAGCCATCATCATCAAACTGCGCTTTATAGTCAAGCGCCTTTCCTCTTGGACGGCAAAAGCGTATATTAATTGCAGTTCCTCCATGAACTCCATCCGAGGCTCAACTCCGAAATGGACCTTTGCCGAAGGTCGACTTCTCCTCTTTGAGTGTGCTGGTCTGCAGCTCTGTGGAGTGTGCTGAAAACAAGTTGGGAGAAGTAGTAAAACAGATTTACCCTTGGTTTTTTGTAAACTTTGATATCTTTCTCGGTCGATTTAAGCACTGTCGCTTCTGCTGACGCGTTCATTGTCGCGTTTATTGTTGCGTTCTTTGACAATGCTTCTTCGGAAATCTAATAAAAAGCATTAGTTTAAAACCTCAAGAACTTACTTTCATGCCGTTAAACGCGGTGACAATCAATGAAACTCCAAATTCAACGTCCTCATCACGTACGCGTTTCGGAGGATAGATGGGTGGCGGACGCAAGCCAGGAAAGGGGTTTGCAGTGTTTGGGTGCAGAGAGAGACGCGAGAAAGCAGTAACAAAGGCAGATAAAAGTTGCATTGCGAAGAGAGATGGAAAGTGCATGACCTGCCATAGGGTTGATACGCTCAATAACGCATTATTGATAGCTTCTAATTGGATGATTGGAAAATCAGCAGTAAGTTTTAGCCACACCTTTTGATTGGCTAAGATTTTTCCAATTCCCAATTTTCGAATTCAACTCCGATTTTTTATTATTTCTCAACTATTATTATTTCTTCAATTATTTATTGCCAATTGCAGTAAATAACAAGGAAATTGAAACAATAACTACGCAAAAGAAGGGAAGGAAATTCTATTCTTTTATTGAAGGATCACTACAACATGAGACGTTTGCTTTTGTGAATAAACTCATTTCGGCCTAATTTACCGCAAGGGACGGGAGCGGCTTGGATAGAGACAGATTCCTGGCAGATTGGCAGCAACCTTGGAACACCGATAGCCTTGAGGACAAAAAGTTTCACTTGGCCCTCCACAACTTATGACATCATGGGCAGGGATTGAAGCAACTGCAGTGAAAAGGAGTGCAAAAACCAAGACAATTCTCATATTTTTGCCGAATTCGTTTGGTGAGAGTTGAGTGGAATGGGGGGGGCGAAGGAGAAAGGAAATTTTTCACTTTCTCCCCACATGCGTTTCACGACTACACTCCTACTCTTATGCGCCCTCATCAACATATCTGCCGCCGCCGACGCCGATACCCCAATAGATCCCTGCACGAGACTAAAGAAGAACCCAACCCTGGAATCTGCTAGGGCTTGCCTAAATGTCTTTCCTTACGATGCAGACCGACATGCTGCTGTAGAAAAAGTGGTGAGAGGGGTTGCTCAAATGTACGTCTTTGGAGACATTAGCAAGAATTCCCCTGATAAAAACTTCCAACCCGACTATGATTTATACGCTAGCTTGGATAAGATTTTTGCCAAGAAGGATTACAACAGTGATCGAGAATTCCAAGAAGCAATAAGTAGTGCTTTTTTGCCGTTAAATGATGCCCATATGGTGTACGAACCACACTGTTATAGAAGATTGGTGTTTTATCAGCCGTTTTATCCGGTTGGAATTATCGATGAAAAGAATCAAACGCGAATTATGATTTATGGCGTTTCTGATGCTCGCTATGAAAAGTATTTAACTGGGGAAATTGTGAAGATCAACAATAAACCAGCTGCTGAGTATCTTTGGAACTGGGCCTCGAGTGGTAACATTGGATCCTACAAGGATAAAATGGCCAGGGTTAATAAAGCATTGGCCAGGGTTACCTTGGACGATGAGAACAAATGGAACGTACTTCCTGGGGAATTCATGTCCCGGACTAAAGTCCCCAGCGATAATAGCGTTAGTTACACCATAAGTGTGCAGAATAGTACGGATCTGGTCAACTTGGACATTCCTTGGGCAGTGAAACTTCCCAGCTTTGGAAGCTTCAACACTTCCAAGGCCTATTGGACCAGACATTGTAGCATGAGCACCAAGTTCCCGCTCAAGTTGAATTTTACCGAAAAGCCTGATGAGTCTAGCAATTTGTTTGACCAGGATGAAGCTAGGATTTTTGAAGCTTTACCAACTCCAAAGTTGATCTCGCTGACTAATTCGAATAACAATTTGACGGATGTTCAAAAAAAACCAAATGAAAAGGCAAAATTTGTTTCTTTTGTTGCTGGACAAACTATTCGTGACCCGATTTTGTCAGGAGATAAAGTCCGCTTCTATACACTAAAGGGAAATGAAAGTGTTGGGGTTTTGATAATAACTTCGCTTGATTCAGATTTTGCTGATGATATGCGCTCAACAATAGCCAAAGCTTTTGAATACATCAATAGAAACCGCGTAACGAAGTTAATAATTGACCTTTCCAACAATGGCGGAGGAGATGGATGTTTGGCCTCTGAAATAGTAGCAACTCTTACTCCGCATCTTTGGAAGACATTTCCAGTGGTGCAGAATCAGTTCAACAAGGATATCAAACTGACTCCTCTAACTTTGAAGCTATGCAAAGCTGCTCTAGAAACAAATATGACACAATGGAACCCGAGAAAATGGATTGATATCCGTACAAAGGAACCTTTTATAGGAGAGGAATTCTTCACTCCCCCGCGTACTAGGAGAAATGCTGGAAACCAGACGTATTCTCAGCTTTTTCAAGAGTCTTGTCCATTGAGCTCAGATAATCCATTGATGAACATTACGCATTCTCTCAAGCCCCGAGATATGATCCTACTTAGCAATGGATTGTGTGGCAGTGCTTGTGGACGCATTTTCTTTCATTTGACCGAATTAGACAATGTCAAATCCATAGTGACTGGAGCTTTTAAGAATGCTCGAAGATCTGGAGCGGGATTTCCTGCTACACAGGTGTTGAAATACGAGTCAATAGTTAAAGACATCAAGTTGTTAAACCTGTCCTCGGATGCAGATGCCATTGGATATTTACCAGTTGAAGCTGGCTTTAGATTCTCAGCCAGAGAGAGTTACAGCAGGACTAAGCGGAACTTGCCATTGGAATTTCTCTTTCTTCCTGCTGATTTCCATTATGATTGGAACAATTGGACAGCACTACGACCAGACCGCGTATGGGAGGAAGCAGCAAAGATGTTGGGTTGGACTTCTTCTTCTTCTACTTGGAACAATACATCTACCAATTAAATCTCCCCCTTCAACGTGTTTTTTGTGTGTTCTCGGTTGTTCACGTGCCAACTTACGGAATAATAAGAATTTCTGAAACATCTTATGGGTTAATTGTACTCCTTGGGCCATTTAAACACTCCCTTCTGCATTCCCCAACTCTTTTCCTTCACACCCCAACTCCTTTCACGATCTCTTCCTTCTTTTCCACCTAACGATAATTTTCTTCGTCCAGGTTTCTTTTAACGATTGCAATTATCGACTTTTTTTACTAGCAATATGACATCTTTCTATACTTTCGTAGTCGCTGCTTTATTACTCACCCACGCCGCTTCTCCACTCTCCACTCGTCATGCTGTGGATACCGAACATGTGGACAAAAAAACTGTTTCTGCAGAGGTTACAACTATGAATAATCAAACTGCCGCTGATGCTTGTGCGGCTTTGGCTAAATCTCCAACCTGGACTTCAGCCAAGGATTGTTTAACTTCCTTTCCCTATGATCCTACCCTGGCTGCCAATGTTCAAGACACCGTCAGCAAAGTTGCTCAAATGTACGTTTTTGTCGATACTGCGAGGAATACACCGGATAAGGAATTCCAGCCCGATTACGACTTGTTTGAAGCATTGAACAAGACTTTTGCCAAGAAGGATTATGCAAATGATATGGAATTCCAAGAAGCTGTCTCTAGCGCCTTTATCCCACTCAACGATGCTCACACTGGTTACAGCCCTGATTGTTACAGAAACGTGATCTTCTCTCAGCCCTTTTATCCAGTTGCGCGAGTTGGCAAGGATGGAAAGACCCGGCTCTTTGTCCATGGAATCGGCAAAGGATACCCCGAATATGAGAAATTAATGGGTGCAGAAATCACCTCAATTGAAGGAAAGCCCGCTGTTCAATATCTTTGGGACTGGGCACAAAATAATAACGTGGGACTGAACAAGGACGCCATGACCAGGTTTAATCGTGTTACCGCCAGATCTGGTTACAGTGAAGGCAAGTTCAAAGCTTATGCTGGTTATTTCATGATGAGGGCGAAATTGCCAGAGAAAGAAACTGTGAGTTATACCGTTCTTCCCCAGGGCCAGAGTGAGAGCGTTGAAATGACCATTCCTTGGAAGGTTACCCTGAATGGTGGGAGCTTTTCTGATGGCCCATCGTATTGGAAATCCAACTGTCTTCGATCCTCTGAGGATAGCAGTGACGAATCTGCTGCGACGCGTGCTGAAAGATTGGTGGGAGCTGGTTCTGACCGGGAGCCTTTGCTTCTTCTTAACGAGGGGTTAATCTCGGATAAGGTTCCTGCTTCTCTCCTCGCTTTTGAGGTGAATGATGCCGATGTTACCCAAAGATTGAAACGAGAAGAGGATACCAAGCTCAAAGTAGTGGAGAGTGAAGCACCTTTTGTCACCAAGCCACATGTTACTGGACCAGGCATTGGATTTTACACGCTTGAGAGTAATGAAGAAGTCGGTGTTTTATTAATAACAACCTTCTCTCCACCTTTCGGTATGACCAATCTGGTGAGAACTGCGTTGGTTGGAGTCTTCGATTTTATCAACAAGAACAATGTCAAGAAGCTTATAATCGATCTTTCTGGAAATGGAGGTGGAAGTTCTTGCTTGGCTTCCGAGGTGGTTGCCCTATTGACGCCTCACCTTTGGGAGAGTTTCCCTGTGGTTTCTAACCAATACGTAAAGGATGAAAGGTTGAGCAAGTTGACCATGAAGCTGCATATGGAGGGAATGCGACAAAACGCGACTCAATGGGATCCCAAGGAGTGGATTAGTGCAAAGACTGGCAAGAACTTTGTCGGTTCAGAATTTTTGGAAACTCGACTACGACCACACAGCAATGGCAAAGATCCATTCCCTTACACGCCACTTTTACGTGATGATTGCAGATCTCCTGACGACAATCCTCTACGCAAAGTAACGCATAATTTAAAGCCAGAAGATCTTGCAGTGTTTAGCAATGGAGCTTGTGGGAGTGCTTGTGGACGAGTTCACTTTCACTTGACTGAATTGGACGGCGTGAAGAATGTCGTTACTGGATCTTTCAAGGATCGCAAGAGATCGGCCTCAGGATTCCCAGCGACGCAAGTTTTGGATTATAACTACGTTGTGGAAGACATCAAGGAGTTGGGCCTAACTAATGATACTGACGCATTTGGCCTAATCCCTTTACAGGCGGACTTGAGATTTGCCGTTAGAGAGAGTTACAGCAGGTCCAAGAAGAATGTCCCAGTGGAATTCCTATTCCTCCCAGCCGATGTCAATTTGGATTGGGACAGCTGGACGGCCATGAGACCAGACCGAGCTTGGGAGCAGGCTGCGGTAGAACTGGGATGGGTTCCTAGTTGGAACAAGAAGGTGAAGAAACCAGAGAGCAAATCTTCTTAACTCTTTTTAATTAAAACTTATTTCTTGGTTTACCCTGTTAATCTCCTTGTTGTTGTTGTTGTTGTTGTTGTTGTTGTAACAACTGTTTAATCATTCCTAGTGAGAATTCTCTAATCTCTTCTGGACTTTTTCCCAAATAACCATCAACCCCACCACCAAGAGGTTCATAATGCTTGGCTTGATAGATTGCCTCAACAAAGGAACAAAGCCAGGCACCACAATCCCAGCCATTTCCTTGTTTCACTGATACTGCGATTTCCATCACTTCACCATCACCACCACCACCACCACTACCACCCAACTTCTCTTGCAATTTCAAGGCCCATTTCTTGGCCAACTTTTTATTAAACGGAGCAAGTGAATCATAATGATGATAAAAGTTGCCAACTCGGACCAGTAATGACCAATGCGTACCACCACCCACCTCGCCCAAGCTATCATTTACTGGGATCAACAACAGAGGCTTATTCAATTCCTCAGTCATCACCCCTTCACTACTGTCAGGCTGATTACTAATAGTAAAAGTGGGATGGTGGACCAAGAGATAGGCTAGACTAGGTCCCAAAATACTAATGTCCCTTGCTCTTTCACCATAATGATGTTGACACCACCTAGCCTAACGTTCAGGTTAATGAATGATGAGGCGTACGTCATGAACCACTCGATACATTGATCATTTAACCAATGTCCAGGTTGGAATAACTCCCAATCTGCACGAGTTAGATAGATTTGATGAAATGATAATCCGGTCTCCATCAAAGTAAAAAGCAAGAGGTTTATTGTGAAGATGATTGCTCTCTGATAGTACTGCCACAATTCTGACAAATCCACAGCAATTGTTGATCGTATTTGAACAAGGGAATGAAAAATATACTCAATCTCTTCTCTCGTTGAAAGGCCTGCATCAAACCCCGCTGACAAACTGTGCAGTCTTTTGGTGGTAAATCTTTCAATGGCACAATGCTTTGATCAACACCTCCTGCTCTCTCTCTCACATTACTCACACACAACCAACAAAAAGCAGTACCAAATACAAAAAACAACATTTGTTTAAAACACGTGTATTCCTAATTCACTCACTTCGTTCAAAATATAAAATAGAATAACTTTAACCCAAACACACACCACTAACTACTTCTTCACAATGACGGAGAGACTACCAGACTCCCGTGGTTGACGCCCGCATCCGTCGGAGTTGTGGCACTTCATAGCGTCCATTTCCTGTAGGGGTGGGAGGTGCTCGAGGTGAAGACGGCATCTTGGGAATAGAAGAAGAAATGATAGCACCGTTGGGCAAAGCACCAGGAAGCGAGGGAAGATCTCGCACAGAACCAGCCGAGTACAACTCCCCATGACCATCAAGCGATAAAAAGTTATCAGTCAAATCGCAATTCATGGTCTGTGGTGAATGATGTCGTGGCAATGGAGAAGACGGCATGGTCGCGTGAACTGTAGGAGTCAGAGGTGCCTTGGTGTTGCTTGTCTGCGTAGAAGGACGGGGAGGATTGGCGCAGCGGTCTTTGCCATAATTAACTCGAATTCCCTCATATCGTCGCATCAATCCACCACCAACTCCCGTGCCATTGTTCATTTCCTCCACTGCTCTAATAGCACTTTGTATTTTCGCAAAATTAACAAAAGCACAGTCCATTCCCGCGGGGCGATTGACCATTTCGACTTCGCCAAACACTTCAAAATCTGCTTTGACCTTAGCAACGCTCCATGGATCGTTCTCGGAATCTACCGCATCAGGATCTGGTAATCCTCCAATATAGACATTACGACTCGCCCCAGAGTACAACACTGCTTCTCGTACGGCTTGCAACAGTGCTGGAGTAGGACGACCCCATCCAGCTTTTACTTTGCGGTGACGAACAGTGAGACCTTCTCTATGGACCCGATTGACAAATTGAGAAGCAGCATCAGTTTCGAGAAAAGTCACAAAAGAAATGCCACGATCAGGGAAAACTTTGATTTCTTCCAAACCTCCACCACGAATAACATTGCAAAGGTCTTCCAAAGTGGTCTCTGCATGCAAGTTTCCTAGATAAATAGTACGAGATTGACCGTCCGGCGGCACAGGAGTAGATGAAGTGAGTGGTGATTCGAATCCAAATCCTGTGGCTGAAGTGGGAGTTCTTGGAAGCGATTCAGGGTAGGCTGGAGAATGCAATCCTCCCAACATGGGACTGTGCAGACGATCATCGTGGAAGCGAGCAGACATACTACGAGGACGACCAGACAAGGGAGTAGCACGCTGGGACACATCAGGAGAATGGTGTCCAGGAGTTCCTGAGCTACCAAAGCCACCTCTTTCTACAGAACCAGCACCAGAAGCAGCAGCAGCCAAAAGAGCATAGGAAGGATTAAGACCAGCACGCATTGCTACAGCAGCAAGACGATGAATTAAAACATTGGTGTCCACTTGAGGCTGAGGCTGTTGCAACATATCATCATGAACCAATCTGGGGCCAAAGACACCAGGAGGAGGCGGCGTGAGAGTAGCGGCAGGAAGTGAGGCAGAAAGAGAAGGAGATTCGCACTGATTATGCTCAGTTTTTCTCAAAGAAGCCGAAGTTGGATTGGCAACGGGTGCACAACGATCTCGACCATAGTTGATACGACGTCCTTGCCAGTCGCGATCATGAGAAAGTTCCTTGACAGCACGAATAGCATCAGCAATGGTGCACATGTGAACAAAGGCGATTCTCTTCTCTGGGAGCATTCTCACGGTGTCGATAGCACCGTACTTTTCCATGCACTCCTTGACTCTCTCCTCTGTGTCTACGTTGGGATCCAAATCGCCAAAGAAAACATTGCGAGTTGCATTGTGTTCGTTAATTTCTCGCATTACTTGCTGCGAAACAGGAGAAGGTTTTCCCCAAGCGACTTTGATCTCCTGTCCATTGATGATCAAACGACGACCAGCAATGTTTTGATTCGATTCACGATGAAAAATAGCAGCTTCACGTGGATCCACAAAAGCAATGAAAGCACAACCTTTTTCAGGAAGTAATCTGTAGGCTTCAACCACACCGCATCTCACCTTGTCCAACACCATGGAGGGAGTGACATCGGTTGGTAAATTGCCCAAATACACAGTGCGACAAGGTTGCGGGGTGTCCATGGTTGTGCCCGAGGCAGCACGCATGGCAGGGGAAGTAGGAGTTCCAGGAGCTGAGTAGGCATTTCCGTGGGCATGAGCTGAGAGATGGTTGCTTGAAGAATTGGGAACAAATTCACCATGATTAAGACCATTGTCAGTGATGCTGCGACGGAAGGACTCCCACACAGTACCAACACCCATCCCAGCGCCAGTGTAGCTGGAACTTGATGCAGTCTGGTGGTGTTCACCAGAAGAGAATGCACGATTGCTGTTTGGAGAAGGGGGAATGAGGGAAAATGGTGAGTGCGGAGGACGATCTACATTGGTTTGAGGGATATCTATGTTTCCTTGTTGTTGTCTTTCGAGGTGCTGATGCTGCTGGTGGTGCTGAGGATAAGGAGCAGTAAGTGGACCAGCTACCGGAGAAGCATAAGTGTTGGATTGAAGTAAAAGTCGAGCAGGAATCCGAGGCTTACGAATGCCCGCGTCATTACTCTCAGCTTGTTGAGCAGCTTGACGTTGTTTAAGATGATTTAAGAAGGACATTTTTCTTGATTGGTAGGATTAATAGATTATTGGATCTGAAGAATATAAGCTTAATAAGGGGTTTTCTGTTTAAGTAGTAGCTGACAAATTAACTAGAATAACTTGTACTGTGTGAGTTGTAGTTTGCTGTAGCAGCTGATTAAGTTAAAAAGAACAATTGTGTTTGTGTGTTGTGAGTGAGAGAGTGAGAGAGAGAGAGAGAGAGAGGATATTTTCAGTTGTGAGTTTTGGGGGGGAAAGAGGAGGATGAAAAACAATGTGTACGTACAGCGTCCACTGTTAATTTATCCACTCGGTCCAATCAACACCGATGTTGATTTCCATTTTAGGAATTCTCGGTTCTTTCTCCCACACTCACCCGCTCATCTCCTCCCTCACTTTGAATAGCATGAAGTGTTTAAGACGATGTATTTAGCACAAATAGGGGCAGAGAGAGAATAATAATAATAATTAATAATTAACTGGTAAATTAGAAGTAATAAATAAATAAATCACCCATAGTTTTATTGCCCCAAAGAAGCTGAGTAACATAATAAACTTGGCAGGACTCAACTTCAACCACTTCATAATTAGACAAAATCGATGCTCTTTTTCTCCATTAATCTCTTACTATGCTTTTTACTGTCTTTGGTGGGTGACTACTACACGGGTGCTCAGGCTCAAGTGGTTTCTGGTTCTTCTCCAATAGTCGTGGGGAATCCTGGTGGTGAAGTGGTAACTGGATCTGCTCCTATCGTCGTTGGTATAGCTGCACTTGGTGGAAGTGATTCTTCTAATTCTTTGCCGACTCCTCCTACACCTGCTCCTCCACCTTCTCCAGTTGATCCTCCTCCTGTTGAAACACCTCCCCCACCTCCCCCACCTCCCGTCGAACCAACACCTACTACAGAAGTTACAACTCAAACTAATTCTTCACCACCACCTCCTACACCACCTCCTACAACACCTACTAAAGCACCAGCTATAGTACCACCACCCGCTGCAACACCCGCCACAACATCTCTAACTGCCGAACCAACATCTTCAGTAATACCATTGGACAGCGATGGAGTAGTTAAAGTTCCCTCGAAAATATCACCAACAGAGAATTCTACTACCATTGAAGGGAACAATATCGCTGATTCCGCATTGGATAGTTCCAAAAAAACCTCTAATCTGCTTCGCTCTCCTGCCATGATTGTGTTGCTGAGCCTTTGTGCGGTTCTATTAACAGCCTCTTTTATTATGGGAATTAAATTTTTAATAGTGATTATTCGAAGAAGGCGGGAAAAGCAGAAATTGCTAAATCGCGCAAGCACTGTCAATGCTAGTAATATTACAGCTCCTACCATCTTGGAAAAAGGTCATCACATACTCGAAGATGACGATGACGATGAAGGCAGCCCTCTCCCTCCTCCTCCTCGTAAAACTCGCTTATCGACCATTCCACCGTCATCAGCACCATTCTTGCCAAATCCAGCAGCACCAGCACGTACACCTCTCATGGTGAAATCAAATCCACCGCCTCAACAACCATTGCAAAGTAGATCCACGAAGATAAAAAAAAGATCTCCTTCTAGGACTGGTTCTTTGACTCGTCGCCCCTCCATGCGGACAGCCACCAGCAAGCAAGCTCTTTCACGAGAAGTAATTTCTCCTAGAGCAGTTCGTCCAGTCTCCAGATCCCTCCTAGTCGACAATTCTCGATTGCCCAAACCGCCACGTTTAGATCAGTCAATGTTGGAAGAATGGGAAGGGGAACTGGGCAGAAGAAATAAATATTAAAATTCAGTGAATACTTCTTTTTTAGTTGCTAAATATTTGATTTAGTAAATAATTATACAACTTAATTAGATGCTCTTTGGGTAATTAACAAGTTCCCCCCCTAATCCTAGTGCGATTTTCTAATGAGAAATCCCAACTAACCTTTAAAGGAGTGTGGAATTCCCATTGATTGATTGATTGGTTAATTGATTAATGGATGGGATGGATAATTAAAAAAGACTAGTAAAAAATCTTTTTAACAAGTTGTTTTTTATTTGTTCAAGAAAAAAACAGAATTTTCTCCAATTGTTGATTTTTAACAACCCCTCCATAAAACTCCAAAGGTCTGGGTGAATTTTCCATCAATGGAATCGGTGGTCATTTGAGCTGATTGACCAGGATTGCTAGCAACAGCGATTTGATTTTTAATGTTCAAAGCATAAGGAGCACCACAAGCACACCAGACCACCGTGTTAAGGCCCAGCGTGTCACGTTCCTGGTAATCTTTGGCGATGGGTCCAGTGAACTTTCTTGAAGAAGTACATTGTTGTTGGCTGCCCGAGAAGTAGTAAGTGCTGGTATGCGTACCTACTCCACCTGCGGGAAGTTGAACAAAGCCACGATAATCCACAGTTCCCACAGAGTAAGACCAACCAGAAGGAACCTTCAAGTTGATGTTCAATTGACAAGCTTTACGGCTTTCAGTATTCGGCACATTGGGACCAGTAGAGACAATATATTGATCAAAGATGAGCGTAAATGTTGTTCGGTCATCAGAAATGGACTTGCTTACGGTTCCTTGAGGACAGCCAGTACCACCATAAGAAATGGACTCAATGTATACTTTGCTTTTATCGGGACCACCAGGAGTAGCAGCAGGAATGGCAGCAACAAATGCTACAGAGGATAAGAGAGCGACAACGGAGAAAAAGTTCATAATTGTTGGATTCGTTAAAGTTGCGTTAAAAATTTCTTAAAGAAAGGGTGTGTTGATGAGGTTGCTGGTAAATATCAGGGGGATTGTGTATATAAGATGATTTTAGCCATTGTTATTTTGAATCAATCACCAGAATAATAATTAAACTGATCTATTTTTAGCACAGGATATTTTTAGCTTTTTCCATTGGAGGATGAAACCATGTGAAACCTATCATATTTCAACTATTCCCTGATTAATTTATAATATTTTTTAAAAATTCCTCATGATATTTCAAATTATTAAACCTTCTTAATGACAACTCCAAGTAAGATCTATGGCCACCTCAATTACATCTTCTCTACTACACAATTATCATTACTATAGCCAGTCACTATAGTCAGTTAAGTTTGGGAGGACCCGTTCAACCTCCACATGATTATCGTCTACTACTTCATTATTTTGTAATTTTCCCCCGTAATTTTTATTTGAAGTTCAACAAGAAAAAAAAGGCAAAAATGGAAGAAAATAGTGATACTTCTCCCCTCCTAACAACACAACTTTATCCATCCAACCTGGTGGTGATGAATAACCCTGCAAAAACTTCTATAGATTGTCTTTACGAAAAGGAAAAATGCGCCTTGCCACTAGTAGAAGAAGAGAGAGAAGAAGAAGAGAATTCCCCTTTTGAACTGGTACGAGAAGTGGTTTCTAACAAAGACGATCCCTCTCTACCATGTCTCACTTTCAGGTTCTGGTTATTATCAACGATATACACAGCACTTCTGGCATTTGTTAATCAGTTCTTTTATTATCGCACTACTCCTATGAACATGGGGTACTTGGTGGTTCAGCTCTTGGCCTTTCCAACTGGAAAATTGATGGAAAAGCTGCTACCAAAAGATCCCTGGTTAAACCCCGGTCCTTTCAACATTAAAGAACATGTCCTTATCACTTCTGCTGCTCATGCTGCTTCTTACGCCGCTTATGCTATCGACATAATAACAATCAAGAAAGTCTACTACAAAAGTGATATTGGTCTATTGGGCTCTTTCCTCTTACTGGTCACAACTCAATGCATCGGTTATGGCTTGGCTGGTGTTACTAGGCGATTTTTAGTAAGGCCTGCTGCAATGATATGGCCCTCGATTCTTGTCAATGTTAGCGTATTTAGAACGCTGCATGAAGAAGAATCCGCTATAGGCGGAAAAATGACCAGACAACGCTTTTTCTTGCTAGTTTCCGCCTTTTCCTTTATTTGGTACATTTTCCCTGGTTATTTGGCGCGATTCTTGGCCTGTGTTTCTTTGCTCTGTTATGCCGCACCCAATAACCGTTTGCTCCAGGAAATCGGATCTGGAACAAAGGGATTTGGTATTTTATCCTTTTCCTTGGATTGGAACACCATCGTTTCCTTTCTGGGACCCCCCTCAGCTATGCCATTCTGGGCCTCGGTCAATATGACGCTAGGTTTTGTCATTTTTTGCTGGATTCTCCTTCCAATCGGATATTACTCCAACATCTGGGATGCCAAGACTTTCCCTATTGTGGATTCTTCCCTGTTTCGTCTTAATGGATCCCATTATGATCCCCTGGCCGTTATAGATCCCGTCACTCGTTCCTTGGATGAAGCCCTTTCCCAAGCCTACGGACCACTTCGAATCACCTTCCTTTTCGCCCTTTCTTACGGGGCAGGATTTGCTTCCTTGTCCTCTGTCCTAACCCACACAGTGTTATATGATGGTATGGATATTATAGCCATATTGAAGGGCAATAAGCGAGGTGAGAGAGACATTCATGCCAAGTTGATGGATCGCTATCCCGAAGTTCCTGATTCCTGGTATGCCATCTTTTTCTTAATCAATCTTGCTTTGGGAATCTTTGTTTGTACCTACTATGACATCCAACTTCCTTGGTGGGGCGTGATTTTGGCCGTAACAATGTCAGGATTATTCATTCTTCCCATTGGCATCACCGTGGCTATGACAAGCAACACGCCGAATTTGGGCATGTTGACGGAAATTGTGCTTGGTTGCATTCTTCCTGGTCGGCCCATTGCCAATATGACCTTCAAGACTTATAGCTACGTCGGGATGTATCAAGCGACTCAATTCTTGGCTGGCTTGAAACTAGGTCATTATATGAAAATCCCTCCAAGAGCAATGTTTCTGGCTCAGTTCTGGGGTACCATGGTCGCCGGCGTCGTGAATCTGGCCACTTCTACCTGGCTTTTCCATACAGTTCCTGATATTTGTTCGGATTTATCCAAGGATTGGCAATGTTCCAATACTCGCGTAGTTTATTCTTCCTCAGTTATTTGGGGAGTGTTGGGTCCAGCCAAAATTTTCGGCCTGGATTCTCCCTATCGCGCCCTGCTATGGTGGTTTTTACTTGGTGCCTTACTCCCAATTCCCTTTTGGCTACTTTCTCGTAAATACCCTGATTGTAGTTGGCTGGCCTATGTCCATATTCCCGTAGTAATGGCTTCCATCAATGTCATGCCTCCTGCAACTACAGTAATGTTTCCTACCTGGTTCATTGCCAGTTTTTTCCTAATGTTTTACGCTCATCGATATCATTACAAACTATGGGCCAAGTACAATTATGTCTTTTCAGCAGCAATGGATACTGGCGTGGCTTTGTGTGGATTATTGCTCTTTTTCACTGTACAATCCTGGGGCTGGACTGTCGATTGGTGGGGAAATCAGGAAGATTGTCCAAATTTATCATATTCTACTTGAGTTGTAAGAATAAACGCCTTCGTTCTCTCCTTCTCCTTCTTCTTCTTCTTCTTAAAATAGTACTTGACTCCTTGCAATTGATGATTTCCCGCCTTTTATGATAAAAAATACTCAATTTTGGAAATTATTGACTTGCCCACTTTTCACCCTATCTCACTTAGGGATTGTAACAATATTTTTGTTTCCAATATTGCAATATGCTCGGACAACAATATATTGTATTGAAATATTTGACTTTAGTATGACAAGGAAATTAATTCAATACATCACTCGGTTAAAATATATTTCAATATTGCTACTGAAATATTCTGTCCAATTCTTCTCCATCTTCCATATCCTCATCATTAGTTCTATCTTCATCCGGTTTCTCGCCAACCACTGTTGGAACAATTGGCAGATTCCAAAGTTCACGCTTTTGGTTTATGAACACCAGCACTTCCAAAGTTCGTGGCTGCATCCTCTTGCGCGAATTGGTAAATAATCTCCTGCTTAGAGTGAACAATCGTTCTACATCTGTTATGGGATGGTGGTTAGGAAACGAAAAGAAGATGAGTTGTGTGGGGGATTAGAGGATATATTGTGTGTTGACCCGAATGAAGTTAAAAAGGTATACAAAGATACTCACTATATATACTGACCTAACTCGTGTTACTTCTTGGCATTCCCACACTTGCCATTGTTCGGTTTATGGTACGATATTTTGGAAATCCCACGGTTTGAGGGTAGAGTGTAAGGAT
>QZWR01000312.1:0-19683 GCA_004114325.1 Zoophagus insidians | reverse complement strand
CTATCGCTGATAGTTTCCGCTGCGTCCACTCCAGCTTGCTTCATCATCATCATCAATGTAGCCGCCATGGGATCTGGAACCGAAGTCACGAATATCTTTTGTTTTTCTGTCCTTTCCACGCCTCTGACGACCCACACGCCTTCGACTCGGTGTCCCCAATTATATTTCCTCGTTCCCATCTTGGTCTCGTCGATCTACACCACAACCCCTGGCCCGCCAATGACAGCGTCTTCTTCGTCAAGCGATTCAGCCACCAGTTGACGATGATATGAGGAAAAGTTACCCACAGAGGTCTTGGAAATCTTAAGCGTGCCTTGAATAAAGGCCATGCTGTCTCCCTTCAGCCAAAGGTAACCAAAATGCAGTATCTTGTATACAGGGAGGCGGTGACTTTGGGAAACGAATGATTGCGAAGTGGAATCTCTTCTCGACAGTTTTTAACGGAGCAGCGAAAGCGTGCAGGCGAGTACGACTTGGGTTTGTTGCACTGCCCACACATCCATCCATCGTAAAAAACGCCACTTTCCCTAAGATAAATGACACGCGATTTTTCGTTGAAAAGGGCGTTCCTAAGCTCAAATATAGAAGGTGTTGGAATACAACACAAAAACTATGATTGAATATGACTTTATAAGAGAGCTTATTGAATTATATAGCTGATAGGCAATATCAATGTTGATGAAAAGCCACTTCACTATTTTCCCCCTATTACTTTCAATCACATCTAAATAATTTTCTCTCTCTATCTTTCTCTTTCATATACTCCCCCAAATATAAAACCACTCTCACCACGGAAAATTTCAGCAAAAGGATATTACATTTTGAGAGCGGAGCGCGGAGAAAGATTGTTGAAATAAAATTGAGGGGGGATATAATGGACTTCCTCCCGGTTTTCCTTTCATTGGCATCAAATGTAAAGCATTGATGACTCCTGGGGGTAGCGTCCAGAGAGTCTCTCTTTTATGGGGTGGTAATGCCTTCTTTCTCAGGTGTCAGATTTCAGATATCCTTTATTTCATCCATAAGTATCTTATGGGACTTTACACTAACAGACTATTTTTACTCTCCTATATATGTAACTTCCAAAAATAGGATCTTATTTTTGGAGTGTCTCATACGACAAGCATTTGCTTTTCTGGCGATATTTCGAAGTTTACTCACTTCTTCCGTGATTTTTGGAGACTTGGAGAGTTAGGGCATAACTCGCTTTAGCCCATTGATTGGCCTGAGGGACCTCGTCGTCGAGGGTCCACGGTCAGTAGGTGAAACTGCCATGGACTCAGATGTGGAAAGTACTTTGCGGTTAGTTGCTTCGTTAGTCGGTAAACTAGGCGATTTGGTAGTTGTAGCTGAGATATATGAGGCGAAGTAGCAGTTGCAGGGCTATTAGCGACGCTTTGGAGAAAGCGGGAGGAGGCGGCGTCATTAACGCGGAGGTTAGTGCCAAAAAGAGTTTGGGGAGTTGAATTGTGAGACTGCGTTTGCTTCAGAAAATTTATCTCCTCCAGGATTTTTTTTGGAAGGGCCCTTGTTATTCGCGTAAAAGAGTGATCATGTGTCACATGAATTTTATTGCTGCAAAAGCAGTAATAAACCTCCTAATCCTGCCACTGCGAATCTAACCGACCAATCATTACCAGATCCAGCAGAAGTTACTGCAGTAGTGGGACTTGAGTTGGTAGAAGTGGTGGTGATGGTGGTTCCATTACTCGTACTAATAGGAGTAGCATCACCTATAGAGATTGTCTGTCTATTTGTGGCACTAGTAGCAGTAGTTGAAGCAGGGGTGGTGGCAGTAGTGGTGGCGGTGGCACTGGGACGGGTAGGGGAAGATGAGGAAGAAGAACTTCTCGTCACCACAATACTTCCTCTCATACCTTGACGACAGTGACCAGGGAGAGAACAAAAGAAGCCATAAGAACCTTCCTCGTCAAAAGTTCTGACACCAGGCGATGTGAGTTCAAAAGACCCATCTCTTTGACAGTCGGAGCCAAAAGTCACTGTATGCGGGCTGGAACGAAAGACAAAAGAGACGGAATCACCAGGGCTGATTTCTAGAGAGGAGGGAGAAAACCTTAGAGATCCACCGGGTGCTACTTCGATGGTATATCTAGCGGCATGGGCAGAAAGGAACAAGGCGTAAAGTGATGCGAAAAAGAGGCGAGTCATCAAGCGAAAAGAGTTTACCACGTGAGCGAAAAAGACGCAAAATTTCCTGAAAAGACCCCTGAATTATTTTATTAATAATTTTGCATGTGGAGTTATTACTTCCTGACTCTCTGCCCACTACTCACGCATTGTTATTTACTGGTAACAACTGGTTAAAGCTTTAAATCCACGCACTCGCGCTCACTCGCACAGATCTCTACAAAGGACTGCCCTTTGTCACTTTGAAGTTTTAGAATACATTAAGGGATCAGGTGACTCCTGGATGCCACCACCATCAACAAAAACGACTAACGAAAAGGCCACATCGTCGTTCAAAAGTCTGGGCCTGAGTCAAGAAGGATTACTCAAGTTGGTGGGAGAATATTTCGAGAAACCCACACAGGTTCAGCAAGAAGCGATCCCCCAGTTTTTGCAAGGGAAGGATTTACTGATCAAGTCCAGAACGGGGACAGGAAAAACGGCAGCTTATGGGCTTCCCCTGTTGGACAAGTTGCTTTTTAAGAAAAAGGAAAAAGTCGTGAAAGCCGTTATTTTGGTTCCCACGAGAGAGCTGGCTCAACAGGTGTTGAATCAGCTCGAAAAATTCATTCCTTCCAGATCCAAGCTTGCCATGTTGAACCTCAACACACTCACTCTCAAAGAAGGGGAACCACTACAGTAACTATTTAACCAGAAAAATGTGTAGTAATAGTTAGGATGAAGGAAATACCCGAGGTGATCATCAGTACTCCCGCGAGATTATCCCCATGGTTAGGACATCTAGCCCTGAGAGAAAGCTTGGAAACGCTGATAATAGATGAGGCAGACTTGATGCATAGCTTTGGGTATCAAGAAGAAATGACTCAAATCTGGGCAAATATCTCCTCCACTTGTCAAATCATTATGGTCAGCGCAACATTGTCTGACGATCTACTTGAAATGAAGCAAACCATCCTGAGACAA
The DNA here is from genome assembly GCA_004114325.1 of Zoophagus insidians. Taxonomy (NCBI): domain Eukaryota; kingdom Fungi; phylum Zoopagomycota; class Zoopagomycetes; order Zoopagales; family Zoopagaceae; genus Zoophagus; species Zoophagus insidians. Next base: position 16,572 of record QZWR01000312.1, on the reverse strand, counting down.
CCCGTAGGCTTTCCTTCTAACCGCCGCAATAACGGGGAGAGAGAATAGGTGGTGATCAATTTAGAAGAAGCTATAGATGACCAATTAATGCAGTTTTGGTTTAAATGTGGCGAATTTGATAAATACTTACTCGTCTACGTAATGGTCAAGTTGGGATTATTAAGTGGGAAAATCTTGATTTTTGTTAATGACATTGATCGATGCTACCGGCTGAAGCTATTTCTTGAACAATTCAGCATAAAGAGTTGTGTCCTTAATGCTGAGCTTCCTCTGAAATCACGCTTCCACATTATTGAAGAATATAATCGAGGCATATATGACATTATAATTGCTACGGATGAAGCCACTGTTGATTCTTCCAAGACAGAGGCTGGATCAGGTAAAAAGAAACAAAAAGTCGAAAAGGATGGTGAATTTGGAGCTGCTCGAGGTGTGGACTTTGTCGATGTTGGATGTGTGGTGAATTTTGACTTTCCTCTAACTGTTGAGCATTATCTGCATCGAGTGGGACGTACAGCTCGAGCAGGACGAATGGGCATGAGTTTAAGCTTTGTAATGAGCAAGGATGAGCGAGCAGAGGATGTAAGAATGAAGAAGAGGAAGCGACAATTAGGACAAGATGATGATGAAGTTTTATTGGAGCAAGTGACAAAACATCAGAAAGGTATTTTTAGTTAGAAATTCTTAAACGCGAGTGAAAAAAAGAACGTGGATTAAAACAGGTTCAGCCATTTGAACTGAATGAGAAACAAGTGGAAGGATTCAGGTATAGAGCTGAGGATGCCTTGAGAGCCGTTACCAAGAATGCGATTAAAGAAGCAAGAATTAAGGAAATTAAGCAGGAAATTTTGAACAGTGAAAAGCTGCAGGCGCACTTTGAATCTAGGCCCAAAGATTTGGCATTTCTTAGACATGACAAGATGTTACATCCTGCCAGAATCCAACCACACATGAAAAACGTGCCAAAGTATCTACTCCCTGCATCAGCTCAGGATCTCAACCTGCAAATTTCCACACTTTCTAATACTGCAGATTTTGCCAAAAGTAATAAAAAGAAGAAAAGGCGCCCTGGTATTGGATCTTTTGTTAAAAAGGTAACACCTCTTTATTTATTAATTTGTGAATTAAACATGAGGGAGCAGAAAAGAAATGATCCTTTAAAGACATTTTCAGCAAGAACTGCAAAAAAGCAAATTAAAAAATAAAAGCTTATATTTAAAAGTCACGTAAATTTAAAACATTTCCACTTTCAACATATTTAAGTGTGTAATGCAAATAATACTACTCTGAGTAATTTAATGTAATATAAAGGGAGTGCAATAAAGGTTAAAAAGGGGAGGATGAGGTTAGTAGTTGGTCTGAGATTGCATGGACATTAATCCAACCTCAAGGCCGCGTTCTATTACGTCTCGGTCATAAGGAAGCGGAATATCCTTGGTCACACGATAAGACTCGCAATTGCTGACATGATCGTTTTCCATTCTAAAAATATTCCAAACAAATCTTCGGAAGACCTCTAAAAGCGCGAGAATAAACAACAGTAATTCTTTGCTAATTGAATCATGGTAAAAGTATGGCTTGGCCATGGAAATCCAAGAGAGTCGAATTGCCACATTAAATACCATGCCAACATAGTAACACCAAGGCTTATATAACAAATTTTTACGCAAGAGAGGAAAACTAGCTCCTTTCTTAAATAAGCCCCAATCAATGACCAGATCCCAAGTTGTGGCATACATGGTGTGCAGAGATGCAAAGATCAACCAAACTACAAACGCGATCTTGCTGCCACTGACATAGTAAACACCAGCTGAGATGTATCTGGCAGAACCTAGGGAAAACTTTATGCAATTTCCAAACTGATAATTGGCTTTGGTGCGTAGGTAACGATGGATACTTTGAGCCAAACGCCAGTAATAAGGCAAAACAATGAAGAAATGGGTCAACCAAAAGCCATAAAAGCTACATGATTTGTCTATATCTGTAAGTTAAAGGGCTAATGCAAAAAATATACCAAGAGAAGTAAAGCGATTTTCATAGGCACAAATCATTAATGCAATGTTTCCCAGGGCATAGGTCAGACTTGTTAGCTGCTCAGCAAGGTAAAAGTCTCTATAATGGACATTTTGAAGGCCAGAAGTCACGATACGTACCAAGAGAGTAGTGAACCAACGTCTTGCAGAGAGGTAAAAGACGTTAATAGGCATTAACAAGAGTGTAAGTAGCACTAGTAAGAAGATCAACGGATACCACTCGGGATATATAAAGGATGTATTGAAGGCGAGGTAAAAGCAATAAGAAAAGATCAAAAAGAGAAAGCCTGGTATTTCCATAAATTGATGGATTTCTAAGTTATCCCGAGGATTTAGCTCAAAGACGAACTTGTAATTCACTCGGTTTCTTCGCCATATGTAAGCATTCAAGCTGAATAACATGGCCAATAACAACGGAAGAAACATGGCCCCCATAATTTGCAACAATATATAAGCTTCAGGATATGATTCAATCTCTTTTTGTGCTAAGGGCCGATTCGTTAAAAGAATTTTAACCAACTAATTGGAATACCTTCAATTATTCCCTGAACAAGAACAGGAATGGCCAATCCAACGTATAATCCAAATCTGCCAAACGATCCTTGTAATCCTGTAGAAGAACCAGGCAGGCGAAGTTCTTCAATTCCTTTTTTTTTATCCTCTTCGCTGAACCCATGCACGAAAAGACTTTCAGTGGCTTTCTTGATTTCTTCCAAGGAATCAGTTGCAAAAAGCGCCGTATTGGCAATCTTGATGTTGTATAGTGTGGATGCTTGCCATTTCGCAGCATCATCAAACCTATCAAGGATTAAGCCAATTCCAATTCGATTAAGCGTCTTGAAATTCTCCAAGAGTAACAATCCTCGATAAAATTCTTTGATTGCAGCTTTCAGCTTTTTCTTGGCAATATTGGAACTGACTTGAACTTCAGCAAATAGTTGATCTTCTCTGTTCTTTTCACCAAAGTTATCCTCATCGTCTTCTCCCTCATCATCACGATGAGTGTCTTCATAGTCAGTGTCAGGATGTCTGTCATCATCTAGCGTGGCGACACTGTAAGAGTGACTACGTGGTTGATAAAATGAATCTCTGGGCGTTGAAGAAGGGGTAGAAATCAATTTATCCCAGAATCCTTTAGATTTCTTGTTCAAAGAATGCGCCTTATCAGTTATGGTTCTGAGCAGGGGTAATCCTAGCGTAGAAGTAGCAGTGACACTACGCAGACGATGCCTTTGATGCAACTTGACCTGTTGCACCAGGGCCTTGTAACGATTCGCAGCATTTTTAAGTTGATCTTCATAAAAAAGACAAATCTTTGTTACTTCGCCGTCAAGATTAACAAAAAACTCCTGTTCTTTTTGAGAACAACAGGTCAGCATTTGCTGTAATGTTACATCAGCTTCTACACACAAAAGTCAATACATAAAGTCAATTAAAAAGAAATGCCTATTGGAGTCAAGTTTGCGGCCTGAGTGGTGTTGAGCCAATTAATGTGCTGGTTCCAGAAACCCCCAAAGGCTTCTCTTAAACTTCCACCTCTTCCAGTCTCTGAGGTGGGATGCAACTCAGTAATGTCATCAGCGGAACAGACTACTTCTATTTGCGGAATGGAGAGTTGTGGTGGTGAGTTCTGGTTAGGTAGGATGGGACGTTGAAATCTATCCAACAAAACTTCCTCATCCTTTTCATCATTCAATTGGGCAATTAGCTTCTTCAAGCCCTTGTAGTTGATGTACTTTTGACGCCACTCAGGAACAGCCTCCAACTCGAGATACTTGGCAAACCTCATGATAATAATTCTATAGATGAGCACACTTAATGGTTTGTATATGAGTAATAAAGCTACCGTTAAACAAAGGGAAGTGTGGTGAGGGGAGAGTGGAACAAAGACGATTTCTAAAAAGAACAGGTTTTGGGCGAGGGAACGGCCTTAATATGTTTCGGCCATTATATTCACTAACAACGCACTCCAACCTGTAAATGGGTGGGATTTTCTCCCAATTCCCGTGTCTGGATCATATTGCTCCCATATAAACCCGGTTTCATGGTATTGCTGCACATTAGTAGTATCAAAAGAGTGGTACCTTGACCATGTTGGATATGATGTTCTTCCTTAAAAGTCCGTAGGTTTCTATGGCTGCTTCTTGGTGGGGTCCTTCAAAGTGGGCATAGTGCTACACCACCATCTCCAGGGTAAGTCAATTTGGAGGGGGGGATTACGCGATGAAGTGCGGAAAGGGTCAAGTAATTGATGTTCAACCAAATAGGACCACGCCAATAATTTTCTCCCTCGCCGTAAAATTCGTCACTTTTGGAAAGAGATCGAAGTCCAAAGTTGGTCCATAATTCTTTGGGATTTTTTATCATATCCAGCGTGTATTTCAATTGTGGAGATCCTTCAGAGATTTGCCCAGTAAGTAGGGGAAACAAAGAGATGTAACCCTTGTGGCAAATGTGGATAGATTCATCTACTACCCGTCTCTGATTAGAATTTAAAATTAATAAAAAAACCAACCTTGATCATCTACTGACAAATCACAAAATATCTTGTGCTCATCACTCCAATGTAATTCTAGTCATCAGTTGTGAGTGGGAGAAAAGAGTAAAGATAAATACCAGTTAGATTTTCCATGATATTCTCCAAGACTTCCTCAAATTCCGATGCATCTTCTTCCAACTGGTTAAAAACAGCAAGTTTTTTCAATGTTTCGGTAGTCATGGCCATCCAACATAGCAAATCCAAGTGTAATTCTCCCACATGTGGTTCTCCACGGGGATAGTCATCCAAGCCTGAAGGTAGGGTGTGTCCATTGGTACGTCCTCGCCAGCGATAGACTTCTCTTCCAGCAGGTTTAGAACGATTCGGCCAGGCTTTGGTGGATCCGAATTGGGTTTCTCTGAACCATTCCCAATTCCTCTTCATTTTAGGATAAAGCTTAGCAAAATCGGCTTGTAAGAATTCGCGTTGCTTTCCTTGAACCCCAGCTAATAATCTCCCAACGGCAATGAACAGGGTAGGAGGATTGGCATGCAGGGGAAATTGAACATGAAATTCAGGAGGAACTTTACTACGAGCTTCTTCGCCCAAAATCTGCTCACGACTAATCCAACCATCAGTGTCCATTAGATTGAACCAATGTTGAATAATATCCAAGCTGATTTCCATGTCCCATTTGCTAATCAACATTTGGTGAAAACCTTCGTCCCTTTAAGTTCAAGTTGTTTATTAATACGAGTGTAAAGGTATTTATACCATAGAAAACCGCGTGGAAAAGATGGTCTTGAAGGAACAGCAGTGAATAACGTAAGCGGAGGTGTGTGCTTGGGGTTGGGCGTGTAGCTGCTAAATTCTTCACCATCGATTAAATGGTCCATGTCTTCACCCACGGACTTGTCAACAATGGCATCACCGTAAAAGTATCCAATTCCCCCCATCATGTTACTTAGTGCTGCCATGGCCGTATCAATCTCAATGTGAGTAAATCCTTTTTGCTTCAAGCCAAAGGTTTCTTCAAAGCGCTGATCAAATTCATCTTCTAAATTTTTATATTCTTTTTCAAAATCAAAGTCTAAGTTCTCCAGCCGAGTTATTACTATAGGAATTGAAGTTTTTACCATGAACAAAGGCTGGAAGTTCGTCATCTTCTTTGGACCAATACTCAATGTCAAACTTCACCCATCGTATTAGCACACTGGGGCACGCAAGAGCGAAGGTAAGAAAAGAATACCTGAAATTTATCAACGAATAATTTCTGAAAGGCAAAAAAGTTGGATGATGGCTCAGTTTTATCATCCAGCTGCATTAAATCTTCAATGACTGCATCTGGATTTTCGACAGGGTTATAGGTGCGGAGATTTTCCCATATCTTGGAATGAATGTAATCTTTAGCCTTCCATACTTTTCCTGGCTCTATACGTTTACCAAAGTATCGCTGAGTGAATGTCTCAGAATCCTTGCCTAATAATATTAAAACACTAACGTCGAACCAATGAATACCATTTATGACGCGAATTTCATAATTTCCCAGGTCAAAAGTAGAACCAGTTAAAGTGACATTAGAGGGGTTTTCTTCAGGAGAAGATTTCAAGGTCAAACTTCCTACGCCATCCAAACCGAAATAGTAAAACATGGAAATGCTGGTGGTGTTGGGAAATATTGGTTCACCAGAAATCCTAACTGCCCAGCTTCCACCTTTTCTCATCATAGTATTGATTCAGATTAATGATTTACCCTTTGAACCATGAGGTTTTTTAAGAAAGTCTGTTTTTATGAGCCAACCAACTTGACCATCGATAATCTCTTGAGAACCAAAGTTGCGACCATCATGCTTGGTCCAACCATACTTGCTTAGATTATCAGAATTTTCACAAGAATGTCTCCAGCCTATTGTGGGAATTCAGTTTAGAAGCGGATGAGGAGGAAATACCCAATTCTTGACTCTGAGTCAAACCAGCCCAAACCAATCCCGTCATGAGTGTATTGGGAAGTCTGGGTCGAGTACCGAAATAGAGGTTAGGACGGTAAGTTCCCCATAACATGGAGTTATTGTAATTTTCTTGTAAAGCCATTATTAAGCTGGGGAGTAAAGGAAGTATTAAAAGGAACATATTTCTCCTAATTCCTTGCCCTGTTTGAGAAAGTGATTGAGGAAAAAAATTACCGAGAAATTTCTTTACAACATTTCCCCTTCAATTTCTACCATACCGCCCACTGCTTCTTATCCGCCACGAATACTCCGCCCCAAGGAAGGAATGTGGTGAGTGTACGAGAATCTCAACTATGGCTTAGTGTGTCTAGGGTAGTTTACATTTAGAGGCCTTGTAGTAATTAATTGCAAGTCAACAACACTGCAATAAAGTAATAAAATTTAATTCCCAAACACTAAACAGTCATGCTTTTTTTTTCATCATCACTTCCACCTTTCTTTTCACCTTTTTTTGCTCTTCTTCAAAGTTTCCTTACTCACGAACTTCCCCAGCCTCGGTTGAAAACTTTTTCTACAAAACTTTTAAAAGAATTAGACACACGCACACACACGCTAAAAAATGAATACGATCTCTCTAACTGTTATACTTTCTCTCTTCTCCTTGGTCTACAGTCAAGCAACCCACGATGTCCAGGTGGGCATCCAGGGTTTGGCCAAGTTCTTTCCTGACCGACTGGAGGTTGAACCCGGAGATGTAGTTCGTTTCAAGTTTATGGATGGAACGCACACTGTCACACAGCAGGATCCCGCTAAAAACTGCACAAAGGCGGCCAACGCAGTAGCAGACTTTCGCCAGCCGGTCAACACAACAGCCGAGTATACCTTCCGCGATCCAGGAATGAATTATACCTTTTTTTCAGCAAGTGGAGATGACTGTACCAATGGAATGATTTGCTTTATCAAGGTTAAAGGAACGCCAAAGAATTCCACGAATGCCATCACTACAGCTACCAATGGCACCAACGGTACTGCATCAAATGGTACTGCGACGAATGGTACTGCGACAAATAATGGAACTGCAGCCAACAAAACTACCACAGCACCCAAAGCGCCTCCCAGTTCCACTGATAAGAATGATAGCACAACTACATCATTCGCTATTAGCAATTCGTTGGATTTAACCTTGGGATTAGGAGCGTTGAGTATGGTAGCTTTGATTTAAGGAAAATATAGAACTTTTCTTTATAACCTGATTTATTTCATTTTTTTTTGTGTATTATCTTTATTATGCCAATAATAAAGATAATTTCAAATGCCAGGATTGTCATCATTACTAGAAAGGAATAAATCTTATTACCTGCTAAATATCTCAAGTTGATTGTGATGCCATTCGTCCATTGCATCGGTAACTCCGCATGATCGATGCAGTGTTACCTTTCTAATAGTCTCCGTCCCAAAAGTACACTTCGACACTTTCAATAATTGTTCAAGATTTAATTTTATTCTTTGTTACTGTTTTAATAACCTTTCTTGTCGCCTCCTTTATCTCCTCCTTTGCCACCGTGCTCACCTCCTTTTCCACCGTGCTCACCTCCTTTTCCACCGTGCTCACCTCCCTTTCCACCGTGCTCACCTCCCTTTCCACCATGCTCACCTCCCTTGTGTCCTTTTCCTCCCTTGAAACCACCAAATCCTCCCTTATGACCATAAGTATCCACTGGTCCAGGTGCTGGTGCTGGCATGGGTTCAGGAACATAAGGTTTTGGTCCAGGTGCTGGTGCTGGCATGGGTTCAGAAACATAAGGTGCAGGCTCAGGTGCAGGAGCTGGTTTCGGCTCAGGAACATAAGGTTTTGGTTCAGGTGCAGGAGCTGGCATGGGTTCAGGAACGTAAGGTGCGGGTTCAGGAACATAAGGTGTGGGCTTATGGTCATTGTCATCTTCTACTCCGTGGTCATTATCTCTATCATCGGATTTCTCTTTTCCATAACCTTCTTTTCCGTTTTCCTCCTCCTTTTTCTTCTTCTTGTCATCTTCGTCTTTCTTCTTTTTGTCATTGTCCTTCTTTTTCTTGTCCTCATCTTTCTTCTTCTTGTCTTCATCTTTCTTTTTCTTGTCAGCTTCCTTATTTTTCTTGTCTTCATCCTTCTTTTTCTTGTCTTCATCCTTCTTTTTCTTGTCTTCATCCTTCTTTTTCTTTTCAGCTTCCTTCTTTTTCTTGTCTTCATCTTTCTTCTTCTTGTCGTCGTCGTCGTTCTTTTTGCCCTTTCCATCCTTGTCATCACTTACACCTCCTCCATAAGTAGCTGGAGGAGGAGGGCTACCATAGACGTCTACGTTGGTTGGTTTGGGGGCAGTAGGAAGGGCCAGGATTCCAGAGGCCAAAAAGGAAGAGAGTAATAGCAGAGAATAAAAGTTCATCTTGAAAAATTAATGAAAAGCGGTATTAAAGTGGGTGAGTGTAAAGAAACTCGATTAATGGATCTTGGATTGTTTGGTAGAAGGAGAAGAAGAAGAAGAAGCAGAAGGAAGCCGTGTATTATGAGAGAGTGAAAGATGGGAGCATCGGAATGCGCCTAAATAGGAAAAATCTGTAGTCCCGTAGTGTGATTAATTGGAAGTTGCAACCAATGAACGACCAGTACAACTGACTTGTTTAATATATTTGATGGTTGGAACCAATCAAAAAATTATACAAGAAATATATTAAATCTGGTTTTCCTTCCAACAGAGTTTTGTTTATTTGATTTGTAACTGCACGAAATTAACCCCCAAAGGTTACCAATGTGCATCATGTTGCCCAGTGACTTCATGCAAACAAAGAAAAAATATTCCCAAAATATTGTTGATGAAGTCATAAGCTTTAAGCTTCACTTGATGATTCCAAATGAAATAATCCGTAGCTAAATTTGTACATAATTGCTTTGCATGAAATAAAATAACAGTGATAATAAGTGAAGTGTATATTGTGGCTATCTATCAATCCCAATAGTCCTGTCACAATATTATCACAAAGATTTCAATAGAAGAAAGAAATAGTTTATTAGCAAGCCACTTGCTATTACTATGTGTAATAATCCCACTTCCTTTCACACGACTCAATCCTTCGAGTCTGTTATGTGCATGGTTCCAATTGCAAAAGGACGCTTCAAGCGGGCATGTTCATCAAATGGTAAAAATTCATGGATCGATTCTTTTTTCAGTAAAAAATATTTATAAGTGTTCTAAAAAAAGCCTTTCTCCAACTCACTCTTTCATCAAACCAACCAACAATAGCATGAGAGCATTCTTTTTATTATTCTTCTTCTTCTTGTATAGCATGGTCAATGCCAAGGGTGGTGGTGGTGGCAGAAGTGGCGGTGGTAGAACTAGTAGTGGTGGTTCTTCCAGCAGTAAACCATCCTCTAGTAGTAAACCATCCTCTAGTAGTAAACCATCCTCAATTAGCAATCCTAGTAGTGGCATTAGTGGTGGTGGTAAAACTACTTTTGTTCCAATTCCCGTAATTATTCCCTTACATTCACCCACCCTGGGCAGCAGCAGAGGGAGAAACGTTACTTCCAAGAGTAACAATGCCTCCAATGGATCAACCAGGACAACTTTTATAGGCCTTGGCTTGGTCAGCTTTATTACTTGGCAAATAAACCAAGCATGAAATTTAAAAATCTCTGCAAAATATATTGTTTTTTTTGTGGTAACGAGAACAGAACTGAGCTTGATTAAGGAGGGAGGAAGTCTAAGAAGACTATTTAAAGTGATTAAGTGCGAATCCAACGATGGCAGCAAGAAATATAATTCCCAAAGCCACTGAAGGCATTATGAGATTAGCCGCTGGTGCCGCAGTTGCTGGTGTTGGCAGGTCGGAGTCATCCACAGCGGTGATATTTGCGCACACCCAAGGACGAGCACTATCGTCCAAAATGACCAAACTCTTTCCTAAAATACTGTTTTTTCTGGTAAAAGAAAGCGTTGGATCTTTGAACTCAAATGCTGGAACTCGTCCAATTGTGTTGTTCAAACTTTTCAACTTTCCAAACTTGCCTGTTAAATCCCCCAACTGACAGTCATTCCAATTAGTGCAATGGTAACTATTGTTTTGTTGTCGACCGAACGGGTCAAATACCGCTCCTGTAACATCACAATTCCCATTGCGTCCAACTGGTTTGTCATAAATGAGCCAGGTATATCCCTCTGCCATGGGATCCATTGTTAAGCCTTGCTTAATGTCCACTATACCGGTCAAGTTGAAATAACCACTGAAAAAGGTAAAATTCGCCAAAACCCCATCGCGTCTAATCAAGGCCTGTGCTTTGGGAGGTCCTAAACTGTAGCTGGAAAACGGAGAAGTGGAGGATTTGAAGTTTGGCGGAAAGAAGAGGAGGGCCTGTAAGAGGACGAGTAGAATTAAGGTTACTATAGCTTTCATGTAGTTTAAATCTTTAACGATGTTGGTGGTGTGTTGTGTAATGAGGGGAAAGATGTTTAATTAATATCACCTTCTAGAACTTTTGCAAGTCACCACACCACTGCCACTTGGAATAACTTCTGAATAACCCCCCCCCCATCACCGAAAAACACCGAATAACAAATTAAAGGGAGAAAGAAAAATTACATTATTAAATTAAAAGATTTCCTCTGCTGCACTTTCACTCATTCTACGCGGAATCGAATTAAGCAATGATCCATCGCTCAGCCGACGTCGACAAACTGGGTTTCGTACCACTCCGTCGCTCAACCGACGAACACTCACAGCTGGCGAGGGGAATTCTTGGCTGCTCAATCGCCTTAATCGTCCCGCCACCACTCCTCCGCCAACAGGTGGAATTCCCCCATTTGGACTGGATCCCAATGTAATAGGTCCCTCCGCGGTGAAAGAACGACGATGCATCAAAGGTGGTTGGGAAAGTGTGCTACCAGAAGCTGTTCGACGTTTAGGCATTGGAACCACTCGGGGTAATGAGAAAGAATGTCGATTCTTACGAACAGGTTTCCCTACTATTGCTTCAGTTTCTTTTAATTGAGTTTCCATATCGTCTGCCCACCAGGTACACAGTTCCCCAAGTTCACTGGCTGCGCTTGGTGTGGGCGAAGGTGCGTCCTGTGCGCAGTAAGTTTGTTCCAAGTTAAGTCGTAATTGTCGTTTGACCACAGGAGACAAATCCCCTCCTCCTCCATTGTTGTTACGCAGAGGGAATTCCCCACTACTAGTTCTAGGTCGACGATTTGGATGGCTTTGTTCTATTGATCTTACTGCGCGATTAAGAATTCCACGCTCATATATTTTATCGTACACTGTGACTGAAGCTTCCAAAGGAATTTCAAAAGATACTGACTTTATCGTGGAAGCAGCACTTAAACAAGTTGATGAGGAAGGCGTATGAGTGGCGCCCAAGGGTGGTGCAGTTTGTGGCCTTTCCATTTCCTGCAATCTCCTTTCATATTCCGCCGCTGCTGTTACCGCTGTTTTTCGCATTACCAATAAAGTACGGCGTAAATCCATCATGCTCTTTTCCATTTCTGCAAGCGCACTTTGTCGGCTCCATTGTTCCACGCGCAGGCGAATTACATCATCCAGGAAGCTTCGTAACATTAATCTGGTGTCAGTCTTATTAAGCTGTGAAAGCATATTCAAAGCATTTTCATAACCAGCATCTCTGCCAAGTGGTCCTGCTCCATTCTCTACCAGGTTAAGCTGAGCTGCTTCTAGTCCCAGTCCTCGGATTCGTGCAGAGATAAAGGCGGCTTCTGCGTCGATTAGCTCAACTCGATCATCCATGTACTGAGGTTTGTTGGGGTCAAAAGCATCTCCATGCAATTCCATCTCTTCTTGAACGATTAAATCTCGTTCTTGCATTAATGCCCTCTTTTCTTCAACCAGTCGATCGTACTTGCCCATCATTTCCTCCAAGGACGCAGAAATTTGGCGCTTAGCAACAGAAAGACTAATTTCTCTTTCCAAGAGTTGTCTTTTAAAAGTCACCTTGATTCCACTCAAGCCATCTTCGTCTGGAGTTCCAGGAGGCTTCTCAGATTTCGATGAAGTAGGAGGTCGAGACTTCACACCGCCACCACCACTTTTTGACTCATGCTGAGAACCGACTTGTTGCTGCAACTTTTCAAAATTTTTCTTCAAAGACTTGAGCTTATTTGCTTGAATTATATTTTCTTCTTGCTGTCTCTTGAGCATGATCTTTTGCATGTCATTCTGTCTTTCCAGCTTTTGCATTGCATCAGTCGCAAGTCTTTCTTTACGGCGTAAAGCTTGCAGTTCTTTCTGTCCAGCAATGGCTATTTCTCGGCTACGGTCTTCTAATTCCTTCATACGTTGAGCCATTCTTTGCTTATCTTGTTTCAATTGGGTAATCGCATGAGTCATTGTTCGGACCAACACCTGACTCTGCTTTTGAGCGCTTTCGCTGCTGCGAGAAACATCGTTTGATTCCCTTCGAAGCCCAGTAATTTCGTTAACCAACCATTTCATCTTTTCTTCGTATTGTTGATGCACGTCTGATGAGAGCTTTTGTCCCTTGGGCGTGAGCTTCTTTACTAGCTCATCCCGCTCTCTTTCTATATGAGTCAGCTGTTCCTGTAAATTTTCAATCTTTTCCAAGTATTTTTCTTCCATGATGGTTTGTACGTAACGCGCTTCTTCTAGTTCTAGTACCAGGTCTTCCTTGGAGGCCAAGGCTTCCTGTAACTGTTCGATTTGCTGCATCAGTCCTTCTCTCATGACAATGCTGGCGTTGATTCTTCTAAGCATTTCTTCTAGGTATCCTTCATCTCCTTCATCCAACTCTCCTTCTGCCGGCGTCGCTGTCCCTGTCTCTGCCTGTGAGAGCTGCTGGAATCTTTGTCTTTGCAATAACTCTTCCTTTAATCGTGCAGTATCCATGATTAAAGGAGTACGACTCATGGCTCGGTTAAGAAAAGGTGGAAGGGGCTTGAAAGGACTTTGATCACCCGGCAAATGTCTCTCTTCTACGTGTCCCATGACTGATTCTACCCTACTTTGCGTAGCTGTGTTATTCTTATTAACCTCCCTCCAATAAGCCAACTCATCTTCTGCATCTCTGCTTAGCCCTTCTAATTCACTAATCCTTCGTACGTAATGGCGCACCATGGGATGAATACGGTCTTCTTCTTCATCTCCTTCGGCACCTTCTTCAGCAGCAGGATCAGGCGTCTTTTCAAACAACAATGTATCCCTTTCTGCCTTTGCTGTTATGCATTCACCTTCTAAACCTTTAACTCGTTCTTTTAATCGTTCATTCTCGAATTTTGTCTTGAATAACTGTGATTCCAACCATGTGCGAGTTCCTTCATCTTCATCTCCTACATCTTTACTCGAGGTATGTTTTACAGGAGCCAGCTGATTTTGAGCAATACTATTGCGCAGATTGTCAAACTCGGTTTGTAGCCTTCCAAGTTGCTTGCGTAATCGTAGAACCTCAGCCTGGGTGGCCTGAGGATCATCCGTATTAATTCGCACTCGATTTTGAATCTTCCTGGCGCGTGAAGCATAACGAAGCGTAGAAAGCGTTTCGCCAAAGTTAACCTCTGCTGGAGATATACAAGCCAGCATCAGAGTTTGACTGTTTCCTCCCAGCGAATCTTGCAACATTCTAGTCAATTTGGAGTCACGATAAGGAACATGCACGGTTTTTTTGTTAGTTCCATTGTGGCAAAGTGCTGAGATTACATTACCCAGAGCTAACAATCCAGCATTAATAGCAATTCCTTCCTTTTTGCGTCCACCTTGGGCATTCGTTCTTTTTAACTATTGCAGAAAAACGTGTTACACTGGGAGTCCAAAAGAAAGGAGAAAAAAACTTACTCTTTCAGAACCGGCCAAATCGACGAAATGAAACTTTGATATCAAAGATCTCATGCTTTTCATAGCTGAAGCAGCTGTCTCTACTGAATTTTCATTTGCTGCTTCTTCATCCCCATTGTTTTCATCTGTTACAGTGGCAGGGGATGTTTCTTCACCCTCTGCCCCAGGAACAGGTTGAGCAACCATTTCCAAGTCTTCTTCATGAGGTTTTCTTTGATGAAGCGTTATGGAAAACACGGCATGACTTCTAGAACTGGTCAAATTCATATCGGTGCTTCCAGTAGTTCTGCAAAGACTTCCTTTTCTTAACTGTTCGTACAACTCTTCGGGACTTTTCACCAACACTTGTTTAACATTGACCCATTCAATACCGCCCTTCTTATCCTCTCTAATACCGGGAGGTTTATCTCCAGGCTTCTTAGGACAGAGCAAATCAATGAGAGTTTCATTATAAAGTTCCAAGAAGGAGACATAAACTTCAAAGGCTGCATCTGGGTAATGCTGACACATTTGCTCACAGCTTTCAAAGATTTGTTGAACAGACCTGGGGATAACTCCTTGATGTTCTGGGTCAAGTCCTGTATCTAGACCAGTTCCCATGCTGAAAGTTTTTCCAGAGCCAGTTTGACCATAAGCAATAACAGTCGCATTGTAACCATCCAACAAACGTTGAATTAAAGGCTGCACACACTCTTGATACACCAGTTGTTGTCGGGTATCGGGGTCAAACACATAGTCAAACACAAAATTGCGGTCAGCTCCCAATAAAACCTCGTGTTGTTCAGGGATACAAGCAACACACTCGGCATTATTATTTAATAACTCAGTGGCCGATAAAGGTCGAACCCGAAGCGCTACTCTATATACAACGGCACATTACTCCATAGCCAGTCACTAAAACTTACTGTACTGCTGAACTAGGAGAAGTTGAAGCAGCCATTTATTTGTTCTTCTAATCCTGCAAGAAACTTGCACAATTCCTGTACTCTGTAAAAGTCAGCACTTTGTAGAAATAATGATTTGATTACCTTGAAGAGAAAAAAGAGATGTTTCGGAGATTATGGTCAGATGATCGTCTTACTTTCACCAATCACCACCATTGTTTACCATTCGATGTAATTATTTATTTTACAACTGTATTTATTGCACAATTTATACTGTTTTCTTTGAAGTGAGTGAGTAAACTAAGTAAGCATAATAATTTCAGCTTCACTTAGCGCATTCCTAAGGGCTCTTCCTTTCCTTCCTCCTTCTGTTTGCAGTTTCTGTTCAAGCGGCTTAATCACCTTATCCAACACTATCGACTCAAGTTCTGCTCCTTGCTGCTCGTTCAAGTTCAGTAAAACTTGCAAGTATTGTTGGTATGGTTCACTGCACTCCAATAAAGGTCGATGTTTGTTGTTTTCATCAATCGTTGTTTCTATCCGTCTTCCATGCAGCATGATATACAGCACATCTGCACAGCCACGCCAGTCCAATGCAAATGATTCCTTGCTTTCGACCTTTTCTCCCAGCAGGTTCAGATCAACTGCTCGGTCAAAATCAATTAATTTAACTCCTCGTGATCTCCAGCCATTACTATCTTCTCCGCTAATGGTGTAAATTCCCGTAATGGCAGAATCATCCATGCGCATCAAGATGTTTGCTGGAGTGACATTTCCGTGAATTACTCCGACTGCATGGATTTCATGTAAAGTTAATGCCAGTTCACATATAAAGTAGCTAATAATTAAATCATTTATCGCTTGTTGCTTGTTGATCCATTCCAACAATGAACCATGCTCACAATACGGCATTACTAAAAAGCTCTCATCTTGATAAACCCAGATACCCTCAGGTCGCATAACAGCTAGGTTAAATTTGGAGGTAATACGTTCTTGCAATATCGACAAGATGTAATATTCCCAAAGTGAAGCAGGATGAGTTACCTTTATGGCAAATAATTCCTCATCCTCACTACAAACAATGGTGGCCAAGAACACATATCCACTTTCTCCTAGCTTTTGCCCAACAGCATATGACCGGTCTTCCAATGTAAGCTGATAAACCTTGCAGCTCATGTCCATTCCTCTAGAGACATACTGCATAGTTTTACGGCGGTCAGATATTGTATCAGCTAAATAGCGCACACCATCAAGGTCTTTAGCTTCTGTTGGAGGAACTCTGTAAAAGGTTATTTCTTCTTGACAATGTTTGCTTGGATAAAATTCGCCTAATCCTGCGGTATTTGAAGTATTCGTCAAACTGTTACTACTGTATGTATTTTCACTTCGCTCAGT
>QZWR01000025.1:0-64968 GCA_004114325.1 Zoophagus insidians | reverse complement strand
ACCTCTTGTGGCTGGCGCCACCCACACGCCGGAGTACCGGCGTATGGGCCACCCGATCGATTTGAATTGATGGTCCGCACAGCGGACCTACGAGTTCAAGGCGAGCCACCCATGCTTTGCGGTGATTGAGGCTCTGCAAAAAAGAGAAATGCTTTTGCGTGGTTCATTTCGAGCCGCGATAAAACTGGGTTCTTCTGCGCGAGAAGGGTTTGCGTTTGAAATGGTCCAGCTTTAAACTGCTGTTTCATTTCTCTCTATCTCTTCATCAGCCTCGCCAGAAGGATCTCTGTCATGCTCTTTGCCCAACATGAGCCTGCGGGGCTTGATGCGCTGATGCGGGTTGTTTTCTACTTCTTTGTTACCTTTTGGGCTGCACTGCTCTTTGGATGTTGCGTCATTCCGAGCCTCTCTATTAAAGGGTTCATGCAGTTTTTCTTGCTCAAAAAATTCCGTTTGAAATTGACACGTCGGCAGGCGGTGATGTTTTGCGCCCTGCTCTTCTATATGCTCGTTGCCCCCTGGATTGCGTGTGCCGTTTCCGATGTGCGAGCGACGGTCGGCGGCAGTCCGATGCCACGCGTCATGGCGCAGATCTTCATAGTCGACGGGCTTCTTTTTTTTGGAATCTGGCTGTTAGCCGTGAACTCTCGTGGTTTTCTGTCTTGGCTACAGAATTTGGTTCTGACTCTTTTCTTTGCGACGTGCCTAGTGGGCGCTGAGATGTTGATTTTTGCGATGATCCCAGGCGGGCGTACTGTCTGAACTTGAACGTGTTGCAGAAAGCACTCTTTATAAGGGGTTCTTGCTCGGTGATCTGGAGAAGATTAAGATGAGTGCTCAATCTTCATTTCGGCGCTGATCTTTCCCGTCCATTCCGCAGGATTCAGGATGCTGTCTGTATTAGCAGAGTTGTCTCCCGAAGCTGCGCGCCATCTGGGCTATATGCTGATTGGGATTGTCATTTTCGGGCTGTGTTTATTTCATGCTCTTTGCCTGATTCCTGGCATCGTGTTCGCACCTCTTTTAGAACATGTCGTTAAAAAATCAGGTTTGTACCTGAGCAAGAAAGAGTCCTGGTTTTCCGCCACCCTGATTTGCGCAGAAATTCTCGGGCCGATGTGTGTCGTGCTCATGTACTGGGACCGCCTTGGGCTAGATCGACATCGGCAACCACGAATTTTTGTTGGGATTCAAATATTTACGATTTCCTATTCATTTCTCTATTTGGTTTGGATTGGTGTTCTTTACAGGCGTCATCAATATACAGCTTGGCAAGGAATAGTTTTGCTCCTGCCGTTTGTGATGGCCATACTTTGTATGGAACTTATTGCTTTAACTTTGTGGTACATAAACTCTTGATTTTCGAGAATGCTTTATGAACGACGCGCCTTATGTTCCGAAAGATCGGCGGCCGATTGCGGCGCGGAAGTCGCCTTTGTGGCAGAATGTGGCGAAGCGGATGGCGCAGAGGGGGGCTTCGCCGAATGGGATCTCGCTGGGGGGAATGGTCTGCGGGATTCTCGCGGGGGTGATGTTTTCTTTGACGATGTGGGCCGGGCCGGTGGCGCCTGTGTTCTGGCTGTTAAGTGCGGTATTTATTCAACTGCGGTTGCTGGCGAATCTGCTGGATGGGATGGTGGCGATCGAATCGGGGAAGGCGTCCCCTGTCGGTGAGTTGTACAACGAAATTCCGGATCGGGTGTCGGACTTCGGGACGCTGGTCGGAGCGGGATATGCGCTGGGAGGCGCGCCCGAGTTGGGGTATATCGCGGCAAGTGCGGCGATTTTCACGGCGTACATCCGAGCGATGGGGAAAGCAGCGGGGACGCCGCAGTTTTATTGCGGGCCAATGGCAAAGCAGCATCGGATGGCGCTGATGACGGGGATTGCGGTGGGGTGTGCGATTCTGCCCCGGGCGTGGCAACCGTTGTTGCATGGAACGTCCGGGCCGGGGATTATGGCGGTGGGTTTGCTGGTCGTGATTGTGGGATGCCTGGTGACCGTGGTCCGTCGCTTGTCGCTGATTTCCGGGAGCTTGAGAAACAAACAACCATGAGTGCTTTGCGGGACCGTTTTTTTGATTTCGGGGGGATGTTCGGCCATCCGTTTACCATCGGTCTGGTGGTGGTGCTGGTCATGGTCCTGGCCGCGATTCCGTTTGTCATTCAATGGCTGTTCAAACAGGGGAAGGTGGACGCGAAGCTGCACACGGAACTCATGGTGCGGTACAAGTCGTGGTTGGTGTTGATCCCGGCGATTGTGGTTCCGATTCTGCTGGGGCCGGGGTGGATGATCCTGGGGGTCTGCGTCTTAAGCCTGTTGTGTTATCGCGAGTTTGCCCGGGCGACCGGATTGTTTCGCGAGAAGATGGTGAGTCTGGTCGTGGCGTTGGGGATTCTGATCCTGACGGCGACAGAACTGGACCACTGGTATCGGCTGTTTGTGGCGATCGTGCCGTTGACGATTCTGATGATCGCAGTGATTGCGATTTTGCGCGATCAACCTCAGGGGTATCTGCAGCGGGTTGCGTTGGGTGTACTCGCATTTGTGCTGTTCGGTTCCTGCCTGGGGCATCTGGCTTATCTCGCGAATGATGCGAATTACCGCCCGATCGTGCTGTTGATCATTGTGTGCGTGGAGTTGAACGACGTGTTCGCGTTCATGGTGGGGAAGACGTTCGGGAAACGAAAGCTGGCGCCGAATACGAGTCCAAACAAAACCATTGCCGGGTCACTGGGGTCGCTGGTGCTGACGACACTGTTGACGGTGTTGCTGGGGGCGGTTGTGTTTCGAGGGACTGTTCTCGCGAGTCCGCATCACCTGGTCATTATGGGAATTCTGATCAGCATTCTCGGTCAGTTCGGGGATCTGATGCTGTCTTCGATCAAGCGGGATATCGGAATCAAGGATATGGCGGCGACGATCCCGGGGCATGGAGGATTGCTGGACCGGTTCGACAGTTTGATCCTGGTTTCGCCGGCGATGTTTCATTACATCAATTACTTTGTGGGCGTGGGGACGGAGCAGGCGCAGCGGATTTTTACGGGAGGGTGACAGGATGCAGGAATGGAAGCACACTCCCGCGCACGATCATGGTCTGTCCTCCAGCGAGCGGCATCGGAGTCTGAAGCGAGAGAGCGGGCTGATTTCGACGGGGATGCATTTTGCGTGGTGGACGCTGGTGCGGAGCTACATGTCGGTGTGGCATGGTTTAGCGATTCACGGCAAGGAACACATTCCCGCGTCGCCCCCTTATATTCTGATTGCGAATCACAGCAGCCATCTGGATGCGCTGGTGCTGGCGGCTCCACTCCCCTGGCGTCAGCGGGATCGGATTTTTCCGATCGCGGCGGGAGACGTGTTTTTTCACACGCCGTTGGTTTCGGCGTTTGCGGCGAACATGCTGAATGCGCTGCCGATGTGGCGGAAGAGTTGTGGTCCGCATGCGCTGGAGCAACTACGGCAGCGGATGTTGGAAGAGCCGTGTGCGTATATTCTGTTTCCGGAGGGGACGCGGAGCCGGGATGGGGAGATGAATCCCTTCAAACCGGGGCTGGGAATGCTGGTGGCGGAGACGAAGGTGCCGGTGGTGCCTTGCTACCTCGATGGCTGCTTTGAGGCGTTGACGGCGGAGCAGCGATTTCCCAGCCCGAAGCGGATCCGGATGCACATCGGGGAACCGCTGTCTTTTGAGTCAGTGTCCAATAATCGGCAGGGGTGGATGCAGATTGCGACGACGACGGAGGAGCGGGTGAAGAGCCTGGCTCCGCGCCCTGCGGGCGAGAGCAGTAGAACAGGTGAGCAGTAGAACAGGTGAAAAGGCAATCGAACGTCGATCAGAGACGCTCGACTGGGGGCTGCGGCGAGTACGCCTAGACCCCAGCCACCCTTGTCGAATTGAAATCACCTCTTGTGCTTCGCACCCATACGCTGGATTACCAGCGTATGGGCCACCCAATCGATGGTCTTTTCTCTCAACAAGCGATTACTTGCCGGCGGCGTCGGTTTTGGATTTTTCCTCTTGCGCCTTGGAGAGCTCGGGGTTGGGGGTGGCGTCGCCGGGGAGTTGGTAGAGGGTCCAGCGGATGCCGTTGGCCATGGAGTCGAGGAACTGCTTGTTGGCCCAGGTTTCGGGGTTGTGGCCGAGGTTGGTGTAGAACATGCGGCCTTCGCCGTATTGCTTCACCCAGGAGACGGGGACCATGTAGGGCTTGCTCGGGTTGCACTTGGCCATGTTCAGGCTCATCAGGACGTGGACTTTTTCGGGCTGCCAGTTCTTGTATTGGTAGATTTCGTCCTTGAACTGGAACTCTTTGCCCCAGGGTTTGGAGGCGGGGTGGTCCGTGTCGTGAACGGTGATGGTGACGGTGTTGTTGGAGTTCCAGGGGTGGCCATTGAACGTGCCGCCGATGAAGTCCCAGTAGGGCTTGAAGTTGGCGTAGGTATCGGTGGCGGAGTGGGCGCCGATGAAGCCGTGGCCTTTCTGCTTCATCCAGGTGTTGAAGAAGTAGTCCCAATCCTTTTGTGCGATGGGGAGTTCGCCGGTGGTGTAGAAGAAGACGAGGTCGTACTTCTTCAGGTTCTCTGCGGTGAAGTCCTTGTCGGCCTCCTGGGTGCAGTCCGCGGTGAAGAGGCCGGTCTGCTGGCCGAGTTGCGTCATGGCGATTTCGGCGGGGGAGAGGGTGTCCTTGCCGCGCTTCACAGAGCCGTGAACGAAGCCTTTGCTCTGGGTGACGACGAGCATGCGGGCTTTCTTGGGGGCATCTTCCGCCTGCGCTAGAGAGCAGAGGAGTCCGCAAACAGAAAGGATCTGGAGGAATTTCATGGTGTGACCTCTATTCAAGCGGGAGGAGGGTAAGTGCAGATTTCAGGGGTGGTGAAATAGGAAGACATTACGATAAACCAAGCGGGAGGAGACCGCCACTGTTGCGTTGTGCGGACCGATATTTCTGTTTCAAATGGCGTTTTCGTAAGAGAAGCGGGAGGTGAAGAGCGATCCTGCTTGACAGGCAGGGAGCGGGCATCGGAGAGTAGAGAGAAGAGTCCAAGGTAAAGGGGGGGAAAGGTATATCTTTTATTAATATCATTGTTATCTAGTTGTTTAACTGTGGTTTAATTTATCACAGTAAATCGTTAAGTTTGATTCATTACGAATAATTCTTCATCCGAGATTCGTGACATTACAAACTGCTTTGGAAAACACGTGACCAAAACAGTTTTTTACAATTATTTTTGGAAAACTGTCAAGGAGATTGGAAAAGTTCAAATTCTGTTGGAAAAACGTGACATCAGTCAATCTGATTTGGAATAGTGTTGGCCTGCACTGCTTTATTTTCCATCACCATTGTATTGCAATATTTTCCAACAACAACATATTGTATTGCAATATAATATTTCCAACAATATGTTGTTGCGATTCCCTGGGTAATGCTAATTTACAATAGCAATAGTAACAGGTTAACAATTGCAATAACAATTGCAAAATTAAAAGCTAATACTATAAAAGTTATGGGTAGATAAGAGCAGGGGTGTGAAGGCAAAAAAACTTCCTACGACTACTTTCGCGTTTCTCATGAAAACTTTCGCTCTAGCTCTTTTGGTTCTTGGTTCTAACGTTTCCAGCCTTGGATTGCAGAGGAGGATTGAGGATAATTATTGTTATGATTATGGCTGTGACAAGTTCGGACCAAGGGTAGACTCTGACTTGGCGAATGACTCACCAGACGTCATTTGTAGCCATTACTACAATGGACGTCATAGCTGGTTTGCCGTGCACACCTCATTTCCCGGCATACATTATTGGGTCCGATCCTGTTATTGTGGCGCACAACTTGATAGATGGTACGCTATTCCATCAGGTTATACTGGTAAAACCGTGCATCTGTCTGACAATGACATTTGGACGTGTTGGGAAGGCTTTGATGGCGACACTGCAGAAGAGATAATTTATCGCGGCAAATGCGGTTGTGCATAGCCAGAGTTTCTTGAGAATAATAAAGGAAAATGTTGTTTCCCCTGACACTTTTAGTGATTTCAAAAGTTATTTTCCGAACCTTGTCATTTTCTCTTGAAATGTCAGTTTATCTTGATTTGCTTTATAAGGGAAAAGTTTCTCAGAGCCTAATTTGTTGAAAGGAGAATTCCTTCAACCACTAGGAGTAAAGGCGCTTTTAAAACTGGGATTATCTGGTATGTGTGTTATTGTAGAGACAATGATGAGGGTGAAATAGCATAATTTGAGAGCATCAACTCGAAATCAATGAAAGGATACGTAATTCATAGCCTGGATGCTGCTGTGAACATATCATTTCCCAACCTTGATTTAAAAGCAGAAGAAGGTCGTCATTATGTTATGATGCATTTGTTAGTTGTTTGCGTAAAACATGTGAGGAACAAGAAAAGTATCTCTTTATTTAGTCAGTGGTGTTAAAATATTGGTATCATCATGTTTAGTGGATTAGCTATTAACGAACAGAACCATTGGGATAAGAGTTTATCCTGCCAATGGACTTCAAAAGGTATAATTATCAAATTTACTTGATAATTTATGAAATAGTCATTCTTTGCCAAGTTGATTATTTGCTCTGATGGTTGCTTCAGTAAACCAAGGCCTAAACTTCTTTGTCAGCCGAACCCTCGACTCGTTCCTATATTGTTGAGCGAATTTTCGTACTTGCTTGAGTGAAATAAAAATTGTTAGTTTCTTGATGAGGAAGAGTGGGTATTTCTGACAGGATTGGGAGTATGTTATTTGATCAATTTCCTCCAAATCTTTGATAAACATTTGGTTGATTGTTTGAGCCATCATTCTCCAATTTTTACTTGAAAAGTATTCACATTATAACAAGTCACCAACGATACCGTTTATTATATTTCGTACTTCATATTCCTTTGTTAAAGGTCTATGCTTTGTTTGGTATGGAAGTTTTCGTCATCCTGGCGTGGTGGTAATGAATCAGCATGCAATAAATAAAATTATCAACGTTAACTTTTTGGATTATACTATGAATTTCCTTTTTGAGACATCTCAAACAAGGATGGATATATCAGGAAACAACCACGTTGAATCACGTGAGCGAATCCAGGTTTTTGTCCATCACCTGACTTCGACTTAGCGAAAGATGGTTGCTATTTAATGCGCGGATTGTAAGCCCGAAGCATTTCTAATTCCAACTTCCCCTCACTAAAACTTTCTTTCAGTACTTTTTTTTCTTCCCTAAGTCACTTTTCTCCCCAACTTCCTTCTTTAACCGCAACAAATAAATCCTCTTCTTCCCTAACCTTTCTACAATGAAGCTATACATTGCATCCAGTCTTGTTCTCCTCGCCTTCGTTTCTCAAGTCTTTGCCGATCCCGCTGCTACTTCCGCCGAAATCCTCAGCTGTAAGAATGATCTCTCTATTGGCACTTATGATAATGGACACTACGCCTGTGGTGGAAGTAATATCATCAATTCTCCTGGAGTTGATGGCAAAATCAGCGTTATCAGTGAAGGCGGTAAAAACTATCTTAAACTAGAAAATGGAAAATTCATCTGTGATACCAAGCAAGCTTTCAACGGTGGCTTCAAGGTTTATTCCGGTGATAGAAAGGAAAGTTCTTGCCAAGTTGAGTTTCACTGTTGTAGTCAAAAAGGTGATAAACTCAAACAGGAACCCCCCAAGCCAAACTGCATAGGAATTTACTTTACAGAAACCAGGCATTATTTAAGTGCTGGAATCCGTGGCAATCCAAGCTATGGGGTTCAATCCCAAACCTGGCTACGTACTTGGGAATACCACTATGCTCAATGTTCGAGATCATCTACTCCCCAATATGGTGGAAATGATCACGGGGACAATAATGGTGGATCTGACAACGGCCATGGAGGTCCCGGTGGTAATAACTACGGAGGTCCCGGCAATGGAGGTCCTGGAGGATCCGGTGGCTCAGATGGTGGAAATTATGGAGGTCCTGGCAATGGGGGTGGTAATAACTACGGTGGATCCGACAGTGGCCACGGAGGACCACCCGGTAACCAAAACGGAGGCCCCGGTAATGGGGGCCCCGGAGGACCACCCGGTGATGGTGGTTATGACGGATCCGGCGGCTCAGATGGAGGAAACTATGGAGGACCTGGCAATGGAGGTGGCAATAACTACGGTGGATCGGACAATGGTCAGGGAGGTCCCGGTGGTAACAACAATGGAAGTCCTGGCTATGGAGGACCCGGAGGACCACCTGGTGATGGTGGAAATTATGGAGGTCCTGGCAGTGGAGGCCCCGGTGGTAATAATAACGGAGGCCCCGGTTATGGAGGACCACCTGGTTATGGCGGACCTGGCAATGGAAATGGCAATAATTTCGGAGGTGGACCCGCAGGAGGACCACCCGGGGGTAACTATGGTGCGCCAAAGAAACCCTGTCCCTTAGGAGCCAATGGTGGACCTATAGGAGGACCACCAGGAGGTCAATTACCTGGAGGTCCCGGAGGTTACTGAGCAGCGGAGAGTGCGGTCTCAGAGGAGATGGGAAGTCAAATGTGAAAAATAAAATAAATAGAAAACTTTTTAAGAAAATCTTTTTCACTTTGGTTTTAATGGCTTTGCGCTAATTCAATGAATGAACATCTTCTGAATTGTGGAGATATTTCAAGGCGAGATTTATCAGAGGTTTTATTGACTCTGATCGGTTACTTGGCCAAATTAACCCCAAAAAGAGAACCGATTACAAAGGTTAAGAAGAAGAGGCCCAGAAGTCCTTTAAAGAATTCTGATTAGAACAAACTTCTTGTACTTGTCTTCTAACAATATCGGGATTCGCCAATGCACCAGCCGAGGAAGAAGTAGGAGCGGAGGGAGAACCAGCGTAAGAACAAGTGGCATGCGAGGCCATGAGTCGATTATGAACAAATAAGAAATTATCCACACCCCTTAATAACAAAAACGCCACTCCACTACGATGGACATATTGGGTATAGGCATATTCTGTCTTGAAGTAGCTATAATCCAACCCCTCTTTGCTGGGAAAGTTGGAATCGGCCTCCACGTCCAGGATGAAACCAAAGGATTTGGCTAACCTTCCCAACTCCTCCAAACTCGGTGCCGGTACTGCCAAGGGGATTTCGAGAGCTGCTTGGAATGGGTTATCATTCAAGGGTTGTGCTTGTTCCACGGGTGCTTCTACCAGCTTCCATCCTTGTCGCTCGGCGGCTCGTCCCCAATTATGCAGCAAATCTTCAATCATCCGTGCTGTGCAATTGATCCAATTTAGGTGAAAATGATAGCAGCTTTTGAGGTTATGAATCACGTCATAATGAAGCACAGCAAGTTCACGACGGTCACTCCTTCGTTGTACATCAATGTTGATTTGCATTTTCTTACTAATCTCCACTCGTTTTCTCTTTCTGCCCCCTCCCATTGAATTGACTTTAAGGCGATAAAACTGGGAAACATCAAGGCATCCAAGTTTTTGTCCATAATGTTCAATTACTCCCAAGCTTATTAAATGGTTGGAAAATTCAATCGCTTCTTTCCTTGTAGAAATATCTTGAATCCCCTTTATCATCCATTCAATCAAATCACTCCCAATGAATAATCGGTCAAACTCTCCTCTTTTTCGGACATTTTTATCTATTTGTTCAACCACTATTGATAGGTCCGAATTCTTGGTCAAATATGACGGAGCAGCGGCAGCAAAATGAGAAGCCCGAACATATTCAGCGACAGTTTTTTCGGTAAGAATTATTCCCAAGGTTTCTAAAGGTTGGGAAGATTTAGAACGACCAGCTACTTTTTCAAATAGTTCTAGGAATTTACAAAATTTGCGTTCATCTCCTCCTTGATCATCATGAGGGATTAGGATAAATCTAGTTCGCCAGAACCTTAATGCATCGGTCATTTCTTGCTCATGCCCAGCAATATATTGGTCCAGGTAGTTCCAGTTATAAGAAGAAAGGTATGGGTACTTGAAGCAAACCTGCCGAAGTTCATAACCATCCCTGAACTTTGACCATACATGGCATTTATATTCAATTGGCTCCATGGCATAATGAAGTTTTCGAACGTATCTTTGAACGTCAACGTTTCGCTGTGTAGGATCATAAGCTAATCGGTGGACATGATGTCCCATGCTCAAGTAATGCGGAACACTGGCAAAACCGGTTACATTATCAATCTCTTCTTCTTCATCCATCAACGAGGCTTCATCATATGTCATGGCAGCACTGGGAGTTGGACATTCACCAAATGCTGCTTTTGAGAGTAATTGAAAACCCTGGGCTAAACGTTGAGAAATCAACTCTCGGAGCAAATCCTCGCCCATTAGCTCATCGGCCAAACTTACAGTATGACAATGAACTTGATAAAACTCCTTCAATTCAGCCTTGGTGGGGTGATACTCCGTACCAAGTGGAAGACAAGCCGGAGTGCATAATGAAAGCCAATTGACATGATATCCTCTTGTTTCAGGCACGGGATAAATATGCTCCCATCTTCGTAAATGTCCACTTGGTTGCTGCATGTCTGAAAGGACAGGGTAGCAAGGATTAACAACTGATTGACGGACGACTTGTCTAGAAGATGAATATTTCCCTATTGGCGAGTGCATCATCATTTCCCAAGAGTAAGATTGCTCAGATCTACTCATGTTCAACGTATTGCTTCTAGACCTGGCAGATTTGATTAAAATGGGCTTTACACTTCCACCACTACCTCCTCCCGCTCCTGCTTCGCTCATCATTAAGAAATCATCCGTAACAACTTCTCTCTCAGAGTCTCTAGATCTTCGTCTTTTTATAAAATCATCCGACTCTCCAGATTTTACCATCGTCATACTTCTCAACTCTCTGTTTAATTCTCTCAACGGAGGAAACGGTTGACCCAAAGGCGTAGGTGGTGAAACCTGCCTAAATGATAAGGAAGGAAAGGCTTCGCCAGAAACTGTTTTAAACACATTTTCGTCATAATCCTTTTGTTGATCAGGTGATAGTAAAGGAGGTATATCGGGAAAGTCGAGGTCTAATTCACTAACAGCCATGTTTTGAAGGGCGGGGAGTTTGCATCTAGGGAAAAAGGCCGAATCTGCCCTTTCATACAAGGGTTTTTCCTCTTCATAGTCGAAAAATCCTGTTACTACCCAGTATGGTAGGCTAAAGAATTCTTTTTCTATAGTTTGTTGCTCTTGTTCCTTTAAATCTTCGTATAAAGGGTCAATTATTTCGCCCGTGGGAGCAGAAGATCTAAGCGCAGCTTCCATTGAGGAAACAGTCCTTTTATGCATAAAATTCTTGACTTTGACCACTGCAGTGGAAGAATGCTTACTTATCGAATAATCTCCACCGCTGCTACTCAATATTTTACTCATTCTTGATAGAAATCGAAATACAGGGGTAGTATGCAAAGGAAGCTTGGTAAGGCAGAGCAAGTCCATGGCAATTCCATTATCAAACATTCTTTCTGTGGTTATTCGCAGCAACTTTTTATCAACATGAAACAAGCCTGTGCTTGGTGTGATGACCACGATTGAAAGGCCGGTTCGTTGAAGGTCACGATCTACGTAATGTTTGTCGAAAGCGTTCAGCGCGAGGTTGGCAGCCTCGAGAATGTTTCCATCTCTAGCGATAGAAATACGACCGAAAATCTGTTGTTTATCCGTGTGTTTTTCCAGAATAAATCTTTGAAAGGTAAAAATATCTTCTCTAATCGGATTTAGCACTGATAGCCAATTTCCTGGTCTGGATTCCCAGTCCAGCAAGACTTTGTAATAGTCCATATATCCATTATTTGTTTGAGCGGAGCAATTTTCTGTTAGTTTGAGTGAATTCTGATCATAATAAACTCGGGTGAACAGGACGATGGAACAGATATGATTCGTACGATCATCGTTCCAACGACGGAATAACTCGGGCAAGAGTCGAAAAGTTAGCTTTTCAAAATAAAGTTCGCCATTTTCATCAAATTCCCACATTTCTTGACTCATTTGGATCAACAAGAAAAACTTTGCTGATTCTGAGCGAAATATCACCTTGGTGGATTCTGTGATATAAGCATTATTACACTGCGCCGATAAGTTTGGCTGTAATGAAGAAACTACCTTCTTATTGGCAACATAGATGGCTCGCACTGTGGCTTGAATGCAACCGCTAAAAATAACTCTCTTTTTTAAATATACACAACTATCCTTAAGGCTAGTTTTTAATCTCCACATATCGCTTCTCCCAATATACTGATCTCTAAAGGTAAGCATAACGTAGTTGGCCTGGACCTCTTCCTTCCTAACCTGGCTTCCGAGTGAGCAAATTTACCACTATACGAAATAACCTTTTTGACCCTGACTTCAGAAAGTGAACGAAATCCTACGGCTGTGGCTAATAAGGTAGAAACCGACAACTATGTCTTAAGTTGAACGTGTGGAGAATAGTACATAGCCTTTGTTCTGAAGTTCTCGATCTGGTTTCTTGTAAACAGCCAATGCTTTGACCTGATCATCCTCACTCTTTTCTCTCTCTTGGTCGTTTACTTGAGTAATCTCTAATAAATCTCCCTCTTTGAGATCGGGTAAATCCACCGATGGGTTTACTAATACTTCTAATGCGGAGTATGATTCGGAATGGATCAAGAGCTTGAATTTGGTCCCTCGGTTCATTGGTTGGTCAGGTGACCCACATTTATTCTCAAGATTTTTATTAATTGAATAAGGAAATCTTATTACCTTATTGAGAACTATCAGATTTAATGTTAGTTTAAAATTACAGTAAAATACTGGTGGTTTCATCCTTGATTTTTTCCCCCCCTTCACTTTCCCAAAACATCTAGAGCAAAAGGAAATTTCACACCTCTCTCACGACAAATACCATGAAATCCTTATTTAACGTTCTCTCGATCCTTTCCCTGGTCTCCTTAGCTACAACAACCATAGAAGCCGGTTCCAACAACGGTAAAGCATCCTTTGCTTATTTCACCAATTGGTCTATTTATGCAAGAAACTACAAGCCCACCAACATTCCTGCAGACCGCTTTTCCCATCTTGTTTATGCATTTTTCAAGCCAATGCCAGATGGTACCATTACCTTGACGGATAAATGGGCTGACACTGATATCAAGTATCCGGGCGATGAGACGGATTTGGGAGACAATAATCTTTATGGAAACTTTAAACAACTTTTCCTCTTGAAGCAAAAAAACAGAAAGTTCAAAGTGATGATGAGTGTTGGTGGATATACTCTTAGTTCGGATTTTGCCAAAATTGCCTCAACAGAGACCGGAAGGGCGACTTTTGCCAAAAGTGTAGTGGAAAAGATTAATGACCTGGGCTTGGATGGTGTAGACATTGACTGGGAATACCCCACCACTCCGATAGAAGCAAAGAATTTTGTTAGTTTATTGAGGAGTGTTAGAAAAGCATTAAATGATTATCAAAAGAGCAAGAATGAACAAACTCCTTATCTCCTTACCATAGCTGTCTCTTGTGGTCCTGACAAGTACAACCTGCTTCCTGTTAGTGATATTGCCGCTCAGGTTGATTACGTCCTGTTAATGGCTTATGACTTTGCTGGTCCTTGGTCGGATAAAACTGACCATCAAGCCAAATATTTTGGCCTTGCTCCTTCTGGTCAAACATGCGTTTCTTATTACGCTAAAAGTATGGATTCTTCCAAAGTAATATTGGGGCTTCCTGCTTATGGACGTTCTTTTGCTTCTACCGGTCCCGTCGTTGGAAGTTCATTCAAAGGAGTAGGTGCGGGTAGTTGGGAGGCTGGTGTTTATGACTACAAATCCATTCCCCTTGACCAAGTAAAGTATGACTGGAGAGCATTGGCTTCTACTACTTATAATGCCAATACCAAGGAATTGGTGTCCTTTGATGATGACCAAGTAGTTGGGAAAAAACTTGCTCAAGTAGATAAACTGGGCTTGGGAGGAACTATGATTTGGGAACTTAGTGGGGATCGAACCGATGAACGTGGCTTGATCAATACTATTTATCAATGGGCAGGACCACGCCTTGAAAGTTCACCAAATCACCTCAACTTTACTCAGAGTAGTTATGACAATATTCGAAAGTTATCCTCTCCACAGTCCAGAAGACCAGGCACAAAGTTGGCGAAGAAAGGAGCCAAGAAAACCTCCAAGGCTCCTTCAAGTAAAACCATTAAAGAGGGCGTTAAGAAACGGATTACTTCTAAACATGAGATAATGAACGAATAAATAGATCTTTTTTTTGGGGGGACACATTTTACTTCTTTATTATTTACGAATCACCTGACCGCAACAAGATGTTTACTGATGATAGCATTTTGGTCATTGAGTTGGGCTCAGAAGTGTTGAAAATAATCCCAAATGTTCATCAGGACGTCCATAGTCCTTTCGAGTACACCGTACCACATCACCTTTCCTTGGTTTTCCCTAACCAGAGGCAGACTGTTCTTGTAGGCGATGACATCATCAAGCGAGGAAAAGTCAACGATTGGCCCAAATTAATCCAATTAATGTATCACACTCTCTAACCCTTGCCATTTAAGAACCCTAGTCAAGATACTCGCAGTAGTTATCCCAATGTTACTGCGCTTATTATTTGCATTCCTGCTTGGTGGCCCAAAGCATGGCGGGAACTCTTGACCAAACATTGTTTTGAGGATATTGGCGTAGAAGCACTATATCTGATTGAACAACCCCTGGCTTCTTTATTCGCCTGTAATACTACCAATGGAGTTATAATGGATTTTGGCGCAGAGACTATTGGTAATTCTTGCTCTTGGTTGGATTGTTGATCCTTGTGGGGAATGGTTAGACATAACGCCAATTCATGATAGTCTTATTCAATATCCTGCCCTGATTTCTGTACCTTTTGGAACCAGAGATTTGGAACGACATTTGATGGAACAATTGGGGCAATTAGGACCGAATCTTCAAAGCAAGGAATTTTGTCGATATTTAATCCAACATTATTTGATTCCCACCGCTAATGCTACTCGTCCCATCTCTGTACAATGGAAAGAAGAAACAGTGAGTTCTCTCTCTCTCTCTCTCGCTAACTTGCCTCGGAATGGTGTTGTAGATTAGCCTGAATCCAGCAATACTACAATCCACGCTTAACTTGTTATTCCATCCAAGTCCTGAACTCCCCTCGCTTGCCGAAATGGTCTGGTGGTGTCTCTACACCTGCGATCAAGAAAAGAGATCCGCTATTTGGGACCGTTTATTGATTACTGGTGGCCCAAGTCAGATTAGAGGTTGCTTTCTCCTCTTTCTGCCTAATTGGGTAATTAATTGCGCAATTAATAGGATTTGCTCAGAAATTGATGCAAGAGTTGAAGGCTCAATTCCCTGCGGGTGATTTAACCGAAATGCAATTATCTCAAGACCCCGTCTTATTACAAATCCCCGAGTATTATGGTGGTTATCGTGATCGCCCTGATTGGTCATCGCTGCTTGGTTGCATTATTATCGCCAAGGTTTTTATTTTTCCCATTTAATTATTATTTAACCCTTTTTAAAAAAAAGATGATCTTTCAAGATGCTAAAAGTGTTTACATGACCAAGTCAGAATTTATGGAACGAGGTCCTACTATCTGTCATACAAAATCATTTACTTAATAAAACCTCGATTTATTTCTTTTTCCCTGATGTTGGTGTGGTTTTTGGCAGTAGCAGCAGCCGTATTAGGAGTTGTCGATTTCACACCAGCGGGAGGTGGACTTGAAGCAGGAGTACCAGATGAGCTCGGCTTGGCTCCACTTGCCGAGGTTGAAGACTTTGCCGCAGTACTTTGAGGAGGAAGTGGGGGAGCAGGAGGAATTTGTGATCCTGGCTTCGCTCCACTCGTAGTAGATGTAATACTTGCAAACGAAGGTGTTGATACAGATGACTTCGCACCAGATGCGATAGGAGTACTAGATGAACCCGGCTTGGCTCCACTTGAAGAGGTTGAAGACTTTGCCGCAGTACTTTGAGGAGGAAGAGGAGGAGCAGGAGGAATTTGTGATCCTGGCTTCGCTCCACTCGTAGTAGATGTACTGCTTGCAGACGGAGGTGTTGATACAGATGACTTTGCCGCAGTACTCTGGGGAGGAAGTGGAGGAGCAGGAGGAATTTGTGATGCTGATTTGGCTGAATTCGCAGTATTTGTGCTGGAAGCAGACGGGGAATTAGATACAGATAATTTGGTACTGCCAGGAGCTGCGGGTGTTGAAGATTTTGCACTACCAGCTGGGGCAGTGGTGCTTTTCAACGGAGGAAGGGGCGGAGGAGTAGGGATGTTGGGAGGACCAGTTGATTTTCCTGCTCCTAAACTCGCAGCCTTTACAGGAGTGTTAAGGGAATCGCTGCCACCACCACCACCACTAGTTGCAGAACCTCCCTTGGAAGCAGGGGAACCTGAAGTCCCGGGACTAGATAATTTGTTATCAATCAAAGATGAGCTTTTTGTGACAGGTGCAGGTGGAAGAGGAGGCGGTGGTGGAATGCTTGAGCTTGCTGGGGTGTCACTAGGTGTAAGATTTGTACTGTCACCTGGGGTTGTGACTGGGCTGGACTTTTTACCAAAGCTTGGGAAGAAGGATTTAGAGCCACCACCACCAGAAGAGGAGCCAAAGAAGCCACCAATTCCTCGAGAACTACTACCAGTCTGATCCTGTGATGTTCCACTATTTCTTGATGGCAGCATGTTAGCAAAACCAGAAAATGATTGCGCCAATTGATTCGCCGTACTGGCAAAACCCATGGCTGTATCCGCCACACTTTTCGCAGTATTTAAATATCCATTTGCCTTTTGTATTCCTGCATTCAATTTGTCCTGAATGTCAGCTCCTGGCAATGGCGGTGGTAAAGGTTCCAATGGTCTGGCTGGTCCTGCTATTGCTTCTTGCATTACATTAATGGGCCTTTGAGGTGCTAGTGTATCTGAAAGAGGGAGTGGAAGTTCAGTTGGTATTGGCGTCGGTGGAGAATCAACTTTAATAGGAAGCGGAGATTCAAAAGTAGAAGGAGGAGAGGGCTTGGTTGAAGATTCGACAATTGGAAGCGAAGATTCAATAACGGGAGGTGGTGGTGTAGAAACAGTAGGTGGAGGAGCAGTTGTTGACGATTCAACAATAGGGGGAGAAGATATTGTTGGGGATTCAAGAACTGGTGGTGGAGTATTAATAGTCGGAGATGATGGTGGCAATTCCACAGCAGCAGCAGCAGCAGGAGGTGGTGGTGGTGGTGTAGATTCGATAACGGGAGGAGGAGATTCAACAATTGGAGGAGAAGGGGATTCTAGAGCAGGAGGGGATGGAGTAGGAGGCGGAGATTCATCAGGAGATGAAGGCAGCGGAGGTGTTTCTTTGACAGATGCCGGAGTTTCGGGCGTTGTTACAATTTCATCGGGATCCAGAGGTATAGGAAAGGAAAGTACATTTAAACACAAGATTAGGAGCAAAAGCGTAGATTTGGTTGAATGCATAAATAAATGCTTAAAGGGAGGTAGAGGTGATTAAAACAAAAGTGCAGATGGGGAGAAATGCAAAATAAACTTTGTGCAAAAGGTGAAAAAACAATAAAAAAAAGGCAGAAGTTTTGGGAAGGTTTTTATCAAGAAGCTTCAACTCAAAGAATGGGGGCAGTAACGTGACTTGCAATGTCGTTTTTGGGGCTTTTGACTGGGGGGACCTTTGAGAGAGATGCCTTTCCTCTCCAAGCACAACATTATCCGAAAAAGTGCATCCATGGGGCTAATCAGTGTTATTACAATTTATATACATTTATTGCCTTTCGAGAGTTAATCAGTGCCAACTAAGTTTGATGGAAAAAACAACTAATCTTCTTGAGTCTTTTCAGCGACTTGCTTGCTGATGCTGTGCAGTTTCACCATTATTCGAGTAGGAAATGGTCGAATTATAATCATAGCCTATACTACCGGCTCCACTGCTTGTTCCCCAGATAACAGTGAGTTTATACTCAAATGTTGTCAATTTACTCTCCAACCAGGTCTTTTCTCGCCCTTCAAGAGCCGGTTCTCTCAGGGTAATGATGGTTAAAATCGAAATGGTTCTTGAAAGATTAATTATATGCATCAAGACAAGGTCGAGAGCTCCTACGATGGCCAATTTGGGAGTGCCTATTAATACATTTTCCATCGCTATGAAAAAGTAACAAATAAAGCCGATAATTGCAATTCCAGTCAATGTTTTCAGAATATCCGCTGATTTATTGGAATTTTCAATTTGTCGAATGTCCTTTAGCTTTAGGTAGAAAAGGTAGGCATAAACAAGAAAGCATAATGAGAGGAGAAATTGAGTTGCAGCGTAAAAGGTATTCAGCACTTTGGTAAATGTTGCAGTAATCAGGGTGATATTCGATAAAATGGCAAGTGCGTAGATTCTTTGAAATGTACAAATGAACAAACTTGCTAGTATACCCCATCGGAAAATATAGTTGTAACGAAATAATTCCAACTTGTCCAAGATCGTACTCCAAAGGAACAGTAGTAAATGGAAAGCCCAAGTTATCAATAAAACATGAATAGAGTCTAAGAGAAAAGAAGCCAGAGTTTTTAACGGTAAAGACATGATGGTCAAATAAACAATCGAGTCAATCAATGTCAAAAAATAAACCACGTATTTCAAGCTAAGCGTGAGAACCTTGTCCAAGTAGCTAACGTAAACAAAGTAAAAAGATAACAGAGCAACAATTGTCATTATAACGATGAGCAACCAAACCAACACCCTCAACCAAACAGACAGGAATATTTGATTCCAAGGTCCTGGCTCTTGGACAACTCTTACAATGGCACCATTATGTTGGCGAATAAGGGTGATAGTAGCTGCGGCATCTTCAACATCGGCCATTTGAAGCTTAAGCCAGGTTGGAGGCGGTTTTTCATCGTCTGACACATA
Organism: Zoophagus insidians; assembly: GCA_004114325.1. Lineage (NCBI taxonomy): Eukaryota > Fungi > Zoopagomycota > Zoopagomycetes > Zoopagales > Zoopagaceae > Zoophagus > Zoophagus insidians. The sequence goes on along the minus strand of QZWR01000025.1, from coordinate 46,111 downwards.
AAATGCTCCAAAATCAGCAGAGGGATTTCCAATATCACCGAGTGGTTTAGGATAGGGTTCTCTTAATAGGAAAAGTGTATCAGCCTTGGGATATCCCAGTTTTATCAGATATTTTCTAAAGTCATAAAAGTATCTAAATGTCTATGCCTCCCGCTTGTTGATTAATCACGGCGAAAAACATACATTGGAAAATGTACCAAAAGCACAGGTAGACCCAGCATAATCTAGATAAACAATGGTACTTTCATCAGCAACAGCTGGTGGTTTGGCACTTGAGGGATTGTATTGAGTAAGGTTATAAACGATGGAACAATTAGTTTCATCTCCATTGGAAATAATGGGCATTTCCACTGATGGACCTTCAACATCAAAGAATGGCGAATTGTACTCGAAGAAACTGTATGTAGGGATGTTTACGCTTGTGCCCGAGTTGTTGAAGGTGATGTAAGCTTGGACAACAGTAATGCCAAGATCTAGAAATGAAAGAGGAACGAGAAATGTTTTGTAGTTCATCATGGGAAAGGAATTGTGTGTGGGAGGCAAAAGAGAAAAAGATTTTCAAAAAAAAAAACAGCGAAAAAGGGGGAAAGATGTTCACAACTCACCACAACCTTGGAGGGGGGGGGACAAATACAGAAAAGAGACACATTTGCTGTAATAGCAGTCAAGACTAATGATTTGTATTGTTAAAAGAACAGGTATACTCACTATATCTAAAACTGCAAATGAAATTGTTGATACAAATGCCAAATTCAAGAAGGAATTAGCAGGCGATAATTAGACAAATCTCCTGATTGGTGGAAGGTAGTACCACGATTGTGTCAGAGGTGTAAGTTCGAAGAAAGCCTTGTGCAAAAGTGCTTGGAGAGAGGGAAGAGAGCCTTCGGGAGCTATTTTCCTTGCTTCGGTATTAGCATCACCAGTGTTGGCATGTTGATAATGCTTCCATTTAACGAGAACGAAGGATTTTCTCAAAGAAAAAGGTTTCAACTTTGGTTTGACCAGAGCCGACGAAGGCATCAGTGTTTTGATAATGTTGGTGTCGTTTTTGTTGGTAAAAGTTTTTGGCCTTGCCATTGGTGGTGCTTGTGTTTGGGGAAGGACCAACTTGACATACTGTATATAATTGTATATATAGCCTTGCTGTAGTCAATGATGTTCTTCATGGAAATACGCTCTAGATTTTCCTTAAAGGAACTTTCGGTAATCAAACGTCCGAAATTGGTCAATTACAACTAATGATACTTCGTCTCGGATAAACACACTTCTTTTTCCTTGAACCAATTACAAACCGAACGAATGCCACCGAGTTTGAAACTGCTAAATTTTGCCTAAAGTGGAAAAATGCTTGAAATAAGGCCTAGATAGAACCATGCTACCAATGCATTCATAGCAGAGACACCATTTGGCATATTTCAAAGGATGCTTGGGTATTTAACAAAAATGTCCCAATATCTCGAGGTCAAGGAAGCGAACAAGTCTTGTTAATTTCTGTAAAATAATTTACTTTTTACTTTCTGCCATTTGCAAAAAAAAACATGATGTCCAAGAGTTGGGGGCTAAAAGTATAACTCGAGGTCACAATTTTGGCAACAGCAAATAATTACCCCTTTAGGAATCCACATGATACATTCCTTTTTTGGAAACTATATTAAATAATTAGGATCAAATATTGTGGTTTGATTCATCAACTGCCGAAATTCGCAATATGCCAAACTGCAACTTGTCGTTAAGAGTATGAAGCAAAAGTAAGGCAGGTGCATTAATTAATTATTTCAAATAAATAAAACCTGGTAAACTACGCCCCATTTTCACTTTACAGCCGAGTTTGGTGATTGTATTGGAATAAAGCGATTTTTATTTTCTCTAATAATTGGGAGGTAGTCACTCTTGAACTTTCAAGCATTGACAAAGCGACCATAAAATGCATTGAAAGGATTTCACTAATGCTTGAAGAGGTTTTTCCTTCTAATTGGTGCTAGGATGTACCAGGAATAATGATGTGGAGAGATTTCGTGGTTGATCGCATGTATAATTTCCTTGAAAGATGGAAGAATTGTGTATGCGGACCTTGGGGCCGCCCATTGGTCAATTGAAGAAGGCGGCCTTTGCAGTGACATATAGTAATGTTTCCATCGACGGAGAGCAAAGGATTTTTTCAGGGAATAACGTTGTGCGAGATAGTCATTTGTAAAAGTTATTATTTCTGGCTTCTTCTTATCGGGAGATTTGGACCGTATCGATGGCTTGCTTTTGCTGGTAGATTTCTTGGCCATTTGTAATTGACTTTATGTTTTGGTGTATTAACCAGAGGAGCTAAATGAGAGAGAGAGAGAGAGAGAGAGAGAGAGCTGGAAAGGAAGAATGGTGATTGGAACTAGCAATTATTTTCAACACTTTTGGAAATGTTTAGGAATGACGTCTAAATTTGGAATCTGATGGTGTGTTGTGAGTGGTTGGGATTAATATATTTTGTCTTCAATTTCCAAAAGAAGCCTCATGAAGAGAGCCTCGAAAACATCAGCTGGTGACTCGAAGTATTACTGGTTCCTTGAATCATTCGGTACAACAAACAGGGCTTAATTACTCCCATTTCGAACTTTTGAAATTTTAATCAGGGTGTGATATTCTCAAGATTTTCTTTTTCACTCAAGCTAGAAATAAATTACAACCAATCATGTAACGACGCTTTTAAATACTACCTTTAAGAATATCAAATTATCATTGGAAAACTTGTAGTAAAAACAACATCTTACAACTTACAGGCAAGTCCAATCAGTTAAGCAAAATCAATTGGTCTTGGTCTGTGGCAAGATTCAAGTTGGGCTCTCTTTAGGCGTGAGTGTTTGTGAGGTGGAGGTGGAGTGGCCAGTAATTGTTGAAACGATCAATTGTTTTCTCATTGTCCTTGTTGGTAAAGGTAGGATCACCAAGTTCTCCTCTCAGGGCAAAACCATCTATAGCGCGTAAACAATAACAGCCCAAGAAGAGGGATGGTTACACTTGAAAGCCTCTATAATACTATGCCAAGGTCAAACAAGCAAAGGATTAACATACCGCTGATAAGTGACAGCATCAGGACTTGATTTATCCTTCCAATCGGTAAATCCTTCCAAGATGTTAAATATGTTCAATAGGATGGGTCCACTGGTGGGAGGACCAGCAGTTAGAACCTTTCTCCCATGCAACCATCCAACCAGAACTACAGCAATGTCACCCCAAGTACAGGCTTGGCATGAGATATAGTAACGGAGGGGGGAGAAACCTGGTAAAAGGCATCAGCACCACCTTCAGCTACTTTACGCAAGGTGGAAGCATAGTGTTTTCTGTAGCAGATATCACCTTTTCTCAAGAGTTTGCCATTGGGAGCAAAAATCCGCTTGAATTCTTCATTTTCCAATACTTTTTCCTTTACAGTCTTTTCCAAGCACACTTGAAACCGCTGCCTTTATTTTCGACAAATAATAAAATTCTGAATCAAATAAATCTGATGGATAAATTAATTCAGAAAATAACAAGTGCTGCTGCTAATCTTAACTGCCTTGTCATTCCAACTTTACTTGATCAGTTATGCACAAGGTTCTTTCTAATACGGGATTCATCATCTGACTCAATAATATTAGTGGTTTATAATAATTCCTTCAACAGTACGCTTTAATTATCCAATCAGAGACTCTTTCAGGAAACTCGGAATAGAGTTTACCCAGATCTGTTGTCATTTTGCTTACTTGATAAATCGATCAGATGATTTCCAGATAAATTCTTGCCAATTCGGCCTGGATGCCTTACCCGAACTGTTACGCCAAAAGTATAGCTCCTGCCTAGTTAAAAAACCCCTTTTCTGGTCGTGGATGTAGGAGCATGGAAAGACTAGACAATAATATTTTTTTTCTGCTTTACTGAACGGATTTAAGCGAGATGACAATTTCGACCTCTTATGTTGATATAACTTTACGGTTTATAATTGAAAAGGATCCTCCTCTGGTCTTGATATGATATCTGTATCATACCAAGAAATCCCGCCTTTGTTGTTAGATCAAGTATTAAAGGGATATATGGGTGGGAATAAGAAGGTAACCAAGGAAAAACCACATCCTGCCAACGTATACTAATAGTCCTGATTGTAAGCTTCTTGAATTACATAAACTCTAAACCCGTGTAGAATGAAGCAATGGTAGCATTATTCTAAAGCCGGGTTGTTATAGTTGAAGTTCATCTCCTTTTCAGGCAAAACACGGTATTATTGCAAATTGTATTATTGCAAACTGTTTAATTTGTTGGTAGCAAATTCATGCAAGCATAACAGAGTATTTTCTCCATATTGACCATAACCATTGCAAAAAAAGACGAAAAAAACAATATTAAGCAAAAAGACAAAGTTTAATAGATAATAAAATAAATCGAGAGTTTCTTGATGCTGGTTTCCTTGAGGATTTGTTTATAGAATACATCCTGATACCACACTAATATTCGCCAATATTTCGAATAGGTGGTAGTTGGTACCAAGAGCCACGTAGCGGAGTCATTACAAAGTTGATCTTGTGCAGGGTTTCCTGAAAAGAAGGCAGGTAACTTCTAGGAATCTTGATTTGTGTTGGGGTAGGATTTGAGGCGATCTTTTTCAAGTAGTAGTGTCTCCACCGAAGTTTACAAAGAGATTGCCTTGTAATTGTAAAAAGTGGTTGTTTGAATGTGGTTAGGCTTGAAGGTGCTATGTTTCGTGTGTTGATCTGCCGTTGGCATTGATGCAAGTTGGTCTTTCTCTTGGCCATCAATATATCTGTTGTTGAAGTTTGGTGCTTTTTCAAAAGTGGGAGTGGAGAGGGAGAAGTGGATTTGCTTGGGTTGTCTCAATTTGGGAAAATCATGGTCAATAAATTCTGCATTGGGAGAGTTTTTGATTTGCTGAATAAAATATACACGTGAGGTCTGGAACTTTTAACCCAGAGTTCAACCGAATTTTGGTATCTCCTCACAAAATTGATGATGTCTCAGACTCCCCCATGACCTCTCAAGGTTTTGTCCAGGTTGATGGTCATTTGCTCTTGACATTATGTGGATTGTGAAGGTGGGAAGAAGACATTCACAGCCAAGCATTAGGTAACAGTGGGGCGATGCAGTATTGGAAAATTCCAATTATTCTTACTTTTACCATCTGGTTGGTTCCGTTCTCCTATTTATGGACCATTTGTTTTTGTACCCTAATCCCTCAATTTTTCAAGACTATAATTATTTCAAAAAATAATTATGGTCCATTCTCCCCATTATGCAAAAGTTGGGTAATTTCAATAACTTTTATCCCGGATATTTTTTAAAATTTCCAAATATTTCAAGTTTTGTTTAGTGAGGCTTGAAATAACGGAAACAGGATTAATTAAAGAAACGATTTTTTTATTCTTGAAGAAAACTACAACCGAAATTGAAAGGATAAGGCCGCACGGGTTCAAAATAATGTTGATGTTCTGCTTTACAAAAAATAACGAGGGGAAGAGAGGGGAAGAGAAGGGTTATTGTCTGGAGAATATTATGTTTTTCCTTCGAATAGGTGCTAGGATGTACCAGGAATAATGCTGAGGAGTTAGTACATGGCTGACTTGGTGCAATGTTTCCTGGAAAGAAGGGAGAATCTCGGAGGCGGGCATAACTGATCTGATTTCAGCGTAGGAAGTTTGCGAGGAACAGTAATGTTTCCAACGTAGCAGGGAAAAGGACCTTTTCAGAGAATAGCGTTGTGCGAGGCATTTATTTTTAAAAGTGATGATTTCCGGCTTCTTGATTGGATTTCTTGACCGATAAAGTTGTTTGTTTGTTGATATATTGGTCATTTCAGGTGGGAGGGGAATTGTTCTGTACCTTGAAAATGTCAACAGAGTAAGTCTGAGCAAGAGAGAGAGAGAGAGATGGGAAGAAATATAGAAAGGGGGAAAGTCGAGATGTGCGCTATTGGAAATCCTACAAATTCGGTTTGAACATTCTTTCAATTTCCAAAAGCGATCAAATCTGATATTAAAGTCTAGCCTTCTGTTTCCACCCACGTATGACTAGCAAATTACTGGTCGTGATGAATCATAGGCCCGTATAAATCCAGTAATATGATGCATAAATATTCCTATTTGGTCTGGGATTTTTTCCACCATAGTTGATTTTTGATGTAAACACGGGGGATTTTTTCAGTTTTTTCCTTTTTTGATCCAACTAAAAACAATTACCACCAATACTAATAAATTTTATATTAATCTCAAGTGTTGGAAAATTGATTTTATCCGAATTCGGAAAGATGAGTGAACTCTGTTTAATTACCCCCTCCCTCCTAATCAATCAAATAAACATGATAAAATCAATTGATATATTTTTAAAGATTAATTTTTTTTAAAAATAACCAAGCAAAAAAAAAAGAAACTTGGTTGAGGTTCAAAAAAACATAAAACTAGCAGTCTAGGGCTGTGTATCCGAGTTTGCTTCATAATTAAACGAATATTGAGCATGGGTCAAGGAAATCTTATTTGAATTGGTGGCAAGATACATGCTGAATATTGAGCAGGAGTTAGAGGCGAGCAAGTGGGAACCGGAGGAGGTGGTGGTAAAGTAAGAGTCATTGCCAATAATTGTTGAAAGGATGGTAAAGTCACCTTCTTCTTCTCCTTAATACTTGGGGGTATTGATCGAGGAGGACCGCAGTGTCTCCATCCATTGACCATAAAGAGTTTTTTCAACAAGGTGCGCGATGGTATCGGAGCAACATGGGAGGAAGGTGCAAGTGTTCTGATTGGATGTCGAGGTATTACTGTATTCTTTTTCCTTCTCATATGGTGGTGCAGAGGGGCAGTAAATCCAAGAAATGTGTGAAAAGAGGAAGCTGTATTTATAGCTGCTTTGGCTTTGAAGTAAATTTCGGGAAGTGGAAAGACTGCGCTGTTGGTATCATCAAACCACATGTGGAAACGTGCAAATGATGATGCGTTTACCACGTGTTGGCATATTAGGCCAAGAATGGCAAAAACTTGGGGAGATCGAAATGCCGGTAAATCATGCCTCCTCCAATCATCCTCTACTCCACCCATATTGGGGTGATTTTTCGAGTCCTCTTTTCCAAGATCATGACCGTGCGTACTTTACCCCGCACAACCATCTTCAGTGTTGGAGTGCATAAACTTTATCCCAATATGGTAATAACGCATTAAAAACATTAGTTGAGTGCGCTGGTGGTAGTTTATCCGAAACGATTCGACATGTTGCAGATCGGACGCGCCTAGACCTTTTCTCCTGCTTGATTGTCACTTTTAGAAAAATAAAGTAATAAACACAGTAATTTTGGAGAAAGTATAATTCAAAAAAAAAGAGGTTACAACACAACATTCAATAAGCCTAGTATCCGGCTGCTTCTCCATCTTTTCGCTTATCGCTAACCGCTTCTCCGATATCAGTTTTATTTTACGAGTAAGGAGAATACCATGAATGGTTCCATCCTTTAATCTCCGAATCGCTTGTACTGCGCCTTGACTCAATTCTGGTGGGGCTGAAAGAACCCGATGTCCGATTGCTGTTAGGGCCGAGGTTACATATTTGTTAAAACCCGCTTCCAACATCAACTGGTGGAAAAAATCAGCTCTTATCATTGAAAAATACCGTGTTTGGAAATAATTGATGATGAATCCTAGGACTATCAATGGCTTCATCCAAGCGCATGTTGTTTTCCAAAGCATTTAAAAGAACCAAAATAACCTCAGTGATGATTTTGGTACCACCTGAGCCACCAGCAATAAGTTCCACAATGTTATTGTTTTCTACTATCACTGGGACGGAAGAAGATAGTGGCCGCTTTCCAGGTTCTATTTAGCCAATACTAAGAAGCAGTGGAGGGAGGAATAATATACTGATTAAATTATTCAAAGAGGCAGGAAGTCCAAATGAATTAGTCGTATTTGGAGTCGAGAAATCATCCATTTCGTTATTCAACATGATTCCCGAGATTTTACCCATTACAAAAGCACCAAAAGGAAGATTGACCTTTATGGTTAAAACCTGTAAAAATCAAATACCGTTGACATTAACGAAACAGCCTCTCCATTGGGCACTAGAGCGGATACATGCATGGTACCATGATTATCCTTGACGTCGTAACGAGGATTATAATGTTTTGGGTCAAAAGTTGCATTCTGATTTTGTATATCAGTCATTATTGAACAGAGAAGAAGAAGACGTACATCAGAGATATTTGCACGAATTGTTGCTGCAAACTCTTTGGAAATGATTTCTTCAACTGCTTTCTCATTGTCCTTGTTGGTAAAGGTAGGATCACCAAGTTCTCCTCTCAGGGCAAAACCATCTATAGCGCGTAAACAATAACAGCCCAAGAAGAGGGATGGTTACACTTGAAAGCCTCTATAATACTATGCCAAGGTCAAACAAGCAAAGGATTAACATACCGCTGATAAGTGACAGCATCAGGACTTGATTTATCCTTCCAATCGGTAAATCCTTCCAAGATGTTAAATATGTTCAATAGGATGGGTCCACTGGTGGGAGGACCAGTAGTTAGAACCTTTCTCCCATGAAACCATCCAACCAGAGGTTTCCTTAGTACTGCAGTATAATTTTTCAAATCATCCAAGGTAAGAATTCCACCCTGTTGATTTACACTTTGAACAATATCTGCAGCAATGTCACCCTAAGTACAGGCTTGGCATGAGATATAAGAAAGGGGAAAAACCTGGTAAAAGGCATCAGCACCACCTTCAGCTACTTTACGCAAGGTGGAAGCATAGTGTTTTCTGTAGCAGATATCACCTTTTCTCAAGAGTTTGCCATTGGGAGCAAAAATCCGCTTGAATTCTTCATTTTCCAATACTTTTTCCTTTACAGTCTTTTCCAAGCACACCCATTGGCAACATTAAAAGTGGTAAAGTGGTGTACCAAGAGTCGAGTTTCCAATAGAGGCGTGACTTCAAAGCCTTGTTCAGCAAGTTGAATGGAAGGTTCAAATAACCTTTTCCAAGGCAATTTCCCATATCTAACTCCCCGCCCAACGTTGATCATCCTTTTGACCAGGAAAGCAAACCTTTTATGAGCCAATTCCAATCCTCGTAGTTCACCACTTTTATCGCTTTAGTAAGTGTTGGGAGAAAAAGAAGCTTACGGAACCGCTACGGCGAGACCACCAAAAGTCGCCTTACGAGGGTCTTTTTTAAACATATCTTCAGTAGCAGCCATTGGAGCAGCTTCTCTGAAATCCACCAGTTCCGAGCTTCCATTTTTACTTCGAATCAGCATAAATCCACCTCTAAACCATCAACCATTGCTTTTTTTCAATAAAGCCATACCCGCCAATTCCTATAAATGAGGGTGGGGGGAGAAGATGAGAAGGAGAGGAAGGGAAAAGAGATACCAGAAGAAAAACTATTCAAACAACCACAACAAATGGTAGCAGCGATAACAGCATCAACGGCCGAACCACCTTCCTTCAAGACTTCCAAGCCGATCTGGGAACATAATTTGTTTTCTGCAGCAACAGCACCATTGGTAGCCGAGATGAGAATAGATTTCGATGAAGCTACAGACGTCAATGTGGCGTCAATATGGCTTTAAGAAGCATACAAATAATAACGTTAGTATCCACCAGCACCACGATGAACATGATGCAGGCAATGACAAACATAGCGAAACAAGGAATGATGGCTTTCAAAGATCGAACTGAGAAAAAGTGACGCGAGGAGTCGGGATAAGCTGCGGCAGCGGTGGTAGTAGCAGCGGATAAAAGGCCAATGTCCTCTTCTTCTGCAAAAGGATTGTTCAAAGCATGCGAATAAGCCTTTTGGGTGGAATCGGTCATTTTTTTTACTCGCCCCTCTCTCTCCCAAGAAATGTCACGTTGGTATCAAGTCACGTTACCCAGGTGATGGATGATGTCGGATAAATATCAACCAATTTTGGATGATGTTTTATTGCCTTTTTAAGCAAAACGCATGGTAGTTATTTACCATAAACGTTTTTTCAATTACCATGCCTTCCTTCCTTGTTTGCACGCACTACCAAAAGCGGGTTACTTGTTGTTCAAGTGTCGTTCTTTTCTCTTTGTGTGCCTCAAGGTGTGGCCTCAAGGCGTGTTGCAAAGTGAGTGTGGGCCATCATCGAACTTGAAGCAGTGGTAGAAATAAAAAGAATAATTCAAATTTATCCGATTTGTTTTTGTTCCAATCAAAAGCCGTGGCACTTGTTAATCGGTCGATGCTTGGATTTTCTCCCGAGTATTTCTAGCGGGGCATTCTTCCCTTTCTCCCTCCTACTTTCTCGCTACTTCTAACACACTTTTGCCAACATGTTCATTTTTGATGGTATTCTCTCTCTCTCCTTTTACTTGAATAAGCTCACTGGACAACATTGAGAACACAAACAAGACAGGTAAATAAAAACAAAAGTATATTTAAAAAAACAAAAAGTCGAGCAATAAAGAGGGTCAAGAAATCAGGTAAAGTGAGAGGTAAGGTGAGAGGTAAGGTGAGAGGTTAAAGGGGAAGAGAACTAAAGATCGAGTTGAAGGAAGGCAAAGCAGTGAAAGCACTACAGGAGGTGGAAGAGGGGGAGAAGGTTGGATTGGGCAAGTTTCTTATTAAATCCTGAAAAGATGGCAACGCTTTGCAAGAATCATTTTCAGTGATTTCAGAGGATGATGGTGAAGGAGAGGATGGTGAAGGAGAGGATGGTGAGGGAGATGGTGAGGAGGGAGAGGATGGTGTGGAAGAAGGAAGTTTGAATTTCTTGACAGGATCGAAATGCTTAAATCCTGCCTTTACTTTGGATATTTTATGCTGAGATTTCACCCATTGTGCCGTGGCTCGGATCAACTCTTGATCAATTCCTTTTCTGCCCAAGGCTAAAGTCGACATGTTCCTAGTAGTAGAACATACAGAGGATATAGAGGAAGAACACTGACACTGGTGAGAGCAAGAGGTGGAAGAAGGTGGAGGAGGAGGAAAAGGGGCCAACTTTTTAAGCGATGCCATGTTACTTCGAGTATATGAAGATGGTCTTCTTCCTCGTCGTTTTTTTACTCTCTCCAAAGTACCCGTCAATAACTGGTGGTCAAGTGGATACGATCTTGGTTTTGTGGTGGTGGTTGTTACTGATTGTCCAATAGTGGTTGCAGCGTAAACAGTAGCTGGTGCGGAATCGGAGTACGGTAGATATTTCATGTTCAATAACTAGGGCAGAGATTATTAGCGGGATAAAGTGAGAGAGGCAGTCAAGGGGGGGGGAATCATCATAAAGAATTTGAAGCTAACGTTTTACCGTACTTCAGTTATTGGAAGAACCACCTGTCGCCAATTACTTTGCTCCGATGCTTGCTACGGAGATCGACAATTTCCGTCTACTCACTGTCCCTTCCGATATGGAAATCAGCGGAGTTCTAGACTTTGACGAAATTCTTGCACCAATCATAAAAACGAGAATCACTTTTATTAAATACCGAGAGTTACCACCGATAGCCCAATTTGGAGTTCTATCATCAATTCCTCCTGTCATTCATGGCAAAAAAAGGAAAAAATTACCCAAAGATCGCACAGGTTATTTCTAAAATTGGGTCTCATTCCAACTTCGTCTTCATGGAGATTGTAAAACTCGTCATTATTAGTCGCATTAAGTGCAAACCAACGAGTCTTTCCTTGTAACATGTTGGACGTAAATGTCGTGGTACTCATGAAAGCGATCCATAGTGACTGTTTGAGCTCAGAGACAAACACATCAGTTGATCGAAGGGGAACAATTAACGGACGCCATAAATAGGGCAGATCAGTAGCATGACAAACTTGCTTTCTAAAACAATTCATGGCAAAGGGAATATACCCAGGAATATGAGCAACTTCATATAGAAAAATGTTGTCAGAATATTGGGATAAACTCTTTGCCACCTACTCCCCCCACTCTCTCATTGAATACTTGCTACTAATACCAACGCCATAATAAAAAACACACCTTGAGAGTGGGACAGGAAAACATGTAATCAGTCGTTAGGTTTATAAAGGCCACTTCATCCTCATCTTCATTCTTTCCTGGCGGATATTGTTGTAAAACTTGCCTGATTGTCGCTTCCTCTTTAAAAACTCCCCTGACATATTTCTCAAAGCCATCTTTTTTAAAATCCTGTCTAAGGCCCATTATTTTGGTCAGCATTGGGACATCGTAAAGTAAGGAGAATAATCCGGTTTCATGTTTAGTGGTGCCTATAATTACTGGCACATTGCTGGGACGCTTGGTCAAGGTATCCAAGGGGTTTTCTTTAATAATGTCTCCATCCACATGAGGCCACCACCAAAAGAAATCGCTCAAAGGTCTAAAACTTTCTTCCCTTGAAGGCTGTAAATATCTTTGAGCAAGGACAATGTCGAAAGAGGATTTCTTCGCTAAACAGGCAGCATCCACCATATCATTGGTCAAGCAAGAAAGATCTAACTTGATTAGGTTCTTATAAATAAAAGGTAACAGTACTCTTGGCAAAAGAATGCCCCACACTTAAAGCTTCATCGTGAGAACGCATATAAAGTCCCAATGGTGGAGATTCCATAATTGCACCACTTATCCATCCTTTATTGCCAGGATCTGAGGCTAAATGAATCGCTGTGGAAAGAGCTCCAGCACTTTGTCCAATTATGGTAATTCGATTGGGATCTCCACCAAAACTATCCCCTTTTTGTCATTATTACCCCACTATATAGTAATATACTGACAATTGAATATTATTGCGTACCCAATCAAGAGCCAATAATTGATCCTGAATTCCTACATTGCCTGAATATTCAGTCCCATCACTGTTTTTCGAGGCCTATTCCTTTCACTGTTATTATTAAAAGGTTATAGATAATACCAAGAATCCAAAAGCTCCAACTCGATAATTATGAGTTACAACAATCACATCATTGTGATTAACCAAATAACTCCCATCATACATGGTATAAGTACTTCCAGAGCCCATATAAAACGCCCCTATAACTCTCATTTATTAATTGATACTGGGAAAATACCTCCGAAAATCCAAAACATGACGGGAAGACCTCTAGGAGAATGGGATTTTTTAGCCTTGGCAATTCTTCCAATTGAAGGCGTATAAACATTTAAAAAAAGACAATCTTCACTTTTTAACTCCAGGCCGAATTGAGGACACACGGTTTCGGGAATAATGCAAGGTTTTGGAAGGCCAAAGAATTCGCCGGTTTTTGGGTCGATTCCACCCCATGGATGAGAGAATTTCTTTGCTGGTTGGAAGCGTTGCGGTTGATCAGCATAAGGGATTCTATAGCACATGCAGTATATGTATGTATGGTTAGAACTTGGTAATATACCCTCGGAAGACTCGAGAAAAGACGGCATCGAAGGAAGGAATAAACATGCCCAACACTGGGCCATCGTTGGTGGGAACTACCAGGTCGTTTGTGAAGAAAATGTCCTTCAACATGCCCTTGAAGAATTTGACAAACCCTGGCTCTGCGTCAAGTGAGACGCATAGAAGGAGGAGAATAAAGGTGAAAGGAAGCATAAATCAGCTGACTGTCAATTATTCTCATGATTTTTTTTGTTGATTATTCTCGGCCTTTTGCTCTTTCTGTGCTTCCCACCACCTGCATACCTGCACATCTCCACACCTGCACACCTGCTTATGAATACACCCTGTCTATTTTGAACACTTTTATCTGTTATACACACACACACACACATACTAATAAACACACACATATAAGCACACATATAAGCACACTAATAAACACACACAATAAAAGGAAAGGTGTAAATAATAAAAATAAATATTTCTCAAGAATACCAGAGAAATGTTATTGGGAGGTCCATTGTTAGTTCCACCAAACACATTTGGAGTGGTACTGGGAGGAGTTTATCGCTTTGAGTATCCCGCTCGCATCCACCACGGATTTATAGAAACCCTGGCTTTAAAGAATGTTTTGTTGCTTTCCCCAGAATCTTTGTCCAAGGAAGCTCAGGTTTACTTTTCCACTAGAGGAATCAACATGGTTTACCATCTTCCACCGCAAAGCTACAAAGACTGGGGTAGATCCACTTGGGAAAACAACATGCCGAAGTTAACCGCATGACCTGGCATGGATGTAGTGAAGAGCTGATCAAAGAAGCCTTGGAATTAACGCTGGATAGTCAATACTATCCCTTGGCTTTATTGAGCACGTAATCTTTATCATCAACACTAATGGGTCAGATCGGGGATTTTCGAAACTGGTATGTTGGTGGGCTGCTTACGAAAGCTGGAACACTGGAGCTTCTCCTCCATCATTGCCGAGGTACTTTGAACTTGCTAATTGTGCAGTACCGGTTATTCGCAGGAGCCAAGGCAAGGAGTAACAACGAGCTGTACATCGAGCTATTCGACCTGGACCTGATTACCCTGCCCGAATCATATCGACACAGCCAAAGATGGCATTTATTGCAGCAAGAATTAGGGGCAAAAGATGAATAAATTTATTTCCAATTTGGGAAGGAAGGGAGGAGTAGACTGATTGGGCCGATGGTGACATTCGGCCTTTTAATGGCAAACCTTTTCTTACCATCCCATGCGGGAAGACCTTGTATTGCTGCACGGACCTGTCCAGCCCTCCTCGCTTCACTCCAAAAAGTATCCCGTCTCTCCTGCTCGTCATGCAGCTCCTCACAAGAGAAAAGCTGCTGCTGTGGGTCTGCGGGTAGCCACTCCCGACGCTCCGGCTGTTGACGAGAAGCAACGATTCTTTGTGGATTTGCAACCAATCCACAAAACCACTGAGGAAAAACGAATAATTGAGGAGAAAAGAGCTACTGAGAGTGCTTTTCTCAATCTAATGCAGTTACTGGAGGATTTCCATGCTGCTAGGAAGCTCAAGCGCTCAGTTCCCCCGCCTCCCCTTCCTCCGCCCATTCCGCCCCTCTCCTCAAAGCGACGACTCACTCAGCCCGCAAGAATCACCGCTTCTCTAAGAGATACCACTACTACTACTACCACCACCATTAATGAGGATTTGCTTTCTCCAATCACCGCTTACCACCAGGCCCTTCTCCCCAACTCCTCCGCCTTGTTGCGTCGTGCTGTCTTTATCCCGTCTTCGTTGATGGGCAGACCCGAATCCCTGGTTAGCATTTCTAGCAAATCCACTAGTTCCACCGATTGCGGATATCCGGGCTGCACTATAGCTACTGACCATCAGCACAAATTGAGCGAAACTTTGAAAAAATCCCAAAAAACTTTAAATTCCTCTGCTATTACTGGCAGCGGTGGTGGTGGCGGTGTTATGGAGGAGGAACGGGAAGGTGGTGGTGGTGGTGGTGGACATCCATTTTTCGAGAACCTTGGGAATGGCAAAGGAACGGGGAAAAAGACCTCCTCATCGGAATTAATCGGAGTTCGAGTGCGGGATGTTTTGAAAGATGCCTTTATTGCTGGTTCAATGATGCAATTACAAGAGTCTGTCAACTTTTTTGGACAACGTCGGTATACTTGGAAAGAACGCTACTTTGTCCTTTACCGAGAACATTTATGTAAATTTCGCAAAGATGCCTCAGGGACGCTGGTTTCTGGCATTATGAAGTTAACCCCAATAAGCACGGTCTTTGTCACTAATGAATTCCCAGGCAAATCTTATTGTGTGGAGATCAAAGGCGCTTCTGCTGTTATTGAAACCTCTGCTTACAAGACCCAACAGGAAAAGAATTCTCTTCTTTCTACCGTGGAACTAACAACGGTTAATAAAAACCGCCTTTCCTGGCAACAAAGTCGTTGGAGATTACAAGCGCCCAACAGTACTTGCTTGAAGGCTTGGATGGAAAACATCAAGAGAGCCATTACTTTGTCTAAATATCAACTGGCCAAATTACCCGATGATCCTACTCCTCCTTCTCCCACTTCCACTGCTGCTGCTGCCATCAAAAGAGGAGAAGATGACCAGTTTTCTAAAAAGTTCGAGGATATGCCGGAACTACGGAAAGGATTATTACAAACTTCTTTGGCCGTGGTGGATGAAGCTGCTGCTGGTGGTGGTGGTCCGATAATGATTGCTGGAATGATCGGTAAAAGATGATCCTTTTACAGCTGCTTTTAAATCTATTTTTTTTGTATAATAAATTCTGCTGCTTTCATTTAGCTGTCATTTATTTCTGGCCCTTCCTTTCAAGAAGAGAGATCTCTGGAAGTGATTTCTCTTACTTGTTCTTCTCCATAAATCTCAAATCCTCGTCTTGTTACTACGGCCAATTGAACATTTTCCGGGGTCAAGGTTTCCTCCATTACACTTTTCAACACTTTTAGGGCCAACTGTTCTGCTTCTTTCAAGCTTTGATCGGGCTTGAAACATTCCTCCAGCTCGGTCTGAGCACCTTCCGATCCCGATCCAATTGCCTTGGCCCGGTAATTAACACAAGTTCCCGATGGATCTGCATGGAATCTATACATATTCATTCATTACTTCCTATAAGGAGGAGAAACTTGCAATTGTGGACCAGTTTCATCCCATCCTGCAATCAACAAGGCCACACCAAAAGGTCGACTCTAAACCCGTACACGGAGGTCAAGTAAGGTAAGAAGGACAAACCATTATGGATTTTTCTCCATTTGCTCCTTCTCCAAATCTCAATGCCAAATCTCCCACTGCTTGGGTTAAACTTTCTACCCGGATCGGTTGATTATAATTGAACCAATAATTCTATCCCCCCCTTCTCTTAACTCCCCCCCCCTTCAAAGCAGAAAAAGAACACCAACCTGAGCTTCAACGCGGGCATGCTCAATAATGGTTCGACTATCGGCTATTAGGCCGCTAAGGGCACACCCCAAATGCTGATCCAATTGGACAATCTTTTCAACGGAACTGGATTCCAACAACGTAGAGGTGATCCGCTTTTCAACGGCCAAAACTACCCCCTCCGCGCTCTTCACTCCCACCGCCGTCGACCCCAACTTGATTGCCTCAATCGCATACTCCACTTGGAATAACCTTCCCTCGGGTGAAAACGTATTGACGCCTCGGTCATATTCACTACGGTTTAGAAACATTGTGGTCACGTGGTAATACTCTTTTCTCTTCTCAAGATAAAAGGTCACATGGATATTAAAATCGTGTTTATTCTCTCCTTGCTGATTAATTGAAAATTTTAATTGCCTTCTCTCCTCTTCCCACCATTGATCGGTCAGGATGATCCAGCCCCAGAATATCACCGAAATTCCATCCCACCGAAGTTGGCGTTTCAGTATCCTCCAGGTATCTGGGCTCTCTTCGTTGCTGTTGATACGTCGTTTGTGCTGCTATTTGAGCCAGCTTCACCTTGGACCAGTCCTTATCAGGAAGGTCCAGTCGTTCTTGCAATAACTTTTTCACCTGGCTAAATTCCCAATCCTGCCCAGCTTCTTCAACAAAATGAGGTTAGTAAAGCTTACCGCTTGTAATTTGAAGGGAAATGGAATCCCGTGGAATCGAGGAATTTCCTTTTGGAAATGATGCACCATTACCAAGAAATCTTCGCGTGATTCGGCCTCTTCTTCTGGTACCTCCTCGGCGTATATCTGGACTTGATTGCGTATCTTGCTCAAGGGTCTATCAAGTGGTATCAACTCGGCCTCCGTGGTCCGAGAATGAATACACTCCCAAAATCTGATCTTTTGTCCCTCTTTTAACCCCAACTGTTCCAATAATTGCTTTTCCACCTCTTCAAAGGTCGATTCATTCAGCAACAATAACTTGATTTCCTTCTACTCATGCAACATATTAACCTCCTCTACCTTGATAAAGTTGCCCAAACCTCAACTTTCAACTTTTTGGTCAACCAAATTATCTTTATAGCAACTTTGGATTCCAACTCGGTGATATCAAAGTCCAACACTTCATAATAAAGTACCATCACATTTACGTGTGAATAATAGCCCGTATTCAACATGTCCAATATCGTGTAAGTGGGATTTCTCTTGATGGGATTGGCTGGCTGTAATCCTGTCGCCGTTTGTGGGGAGAAGCAAAGTCTAATTGGTGGAACGCCTAGTTTTTCTGCTACTCGATTAGCAACTTCGTCATATTCCATCTTCTTGTTCAACTTTAGCTCAAACTCGGTTTGCTCGGCGCTGGGGTGTTTGGGACGGAAGAGTACATGTATGGCATTCTGTACATACTCAAAGTATCCCTTGACTGAAACTATAGCATTCGGTTTTAACTCTTGTATACTATACGTTTCTCAGCCTCTTAAGATCAGTTCAGGTTGAGAGAGGATTACTCTTTCTCTGTGGGTTCCTTTTGGAAACAAATAATATCTCCTCCTTGTAATTCAGCCTCAGCAAATGTCTTCTTAACGCTAAGTGGTTCAATCATGCTTGGTTTGATTTCCTTTATATAATCAATAAAATCACAACTTAATAAAGTAATACCTCAAATAGTTTCAACTTGGTATTAGTGGGGAATCCAGCAAATTCACAAAGATACGGTAAAATCTCCTCAATTTTTTGTATTCTTTGTATGTAAAGTTTTCCCTTATACCTATACCCGCCCATATCATTATCAATTGTTTAACGTGTTTAAAAAGATACTCCATCTTTTGAGCATGCAAATCAAAATATTTAATGAAAATCAGAGCATTTGGTGAAGAAATATTTTGCTGTGCCAAAATCGGTGGTAATTCCTAAATAATGTCAGGGGTCAAGTTATAAAAGATAAATAACAGAATACCTTTGCTTCCAAATTGGCTTCAAGATAAAATCGAAGCTCTGGAAATTTAAGAAATACCTTGGACTTTATAAAATCCATTGATTTGCCTAACCGGGTTTAGGGTTTGCTTGATTAGCAAACCAATTACGGAGAAATAAATTACTCTCATATTCTTCCTTTGGTGAAAGTGGAATGTCTGGCCTGATCGTCTTGTTTTGTCGATTGACAAAAGTCCAAAGTCGAAATTGATTGGGTTTCAGGTTAAAACGACGACCAACTTCAAGATAAAAGGCAGAAAAGGTTAAATCCTTGCGTACTTGGAAGCTTGGGTGTTGATGTCGAAGCTTAGTATCAGCAAAGTCAAACAAATCAAAGCCTCGGTATTGCAACATCATATCATCAGTAACAACACGAACTTGCAAACTGTGCATCCTTTCCTCGTGTTCTTTCATTTCCTTTTCTTTTTTTACTTGTTCTTCTGCCAACGTTTCCACTAAAACAGGCGGAAAATGTCAACACCTCTAAAAACATTTACCAACGTGTCTAGGAACATCATCTTCATTAACTGGGCTTAAAACCTTGTCAATTTCCGTCTCTCTTATATAAACCAACATGTAAGCATTCGTATAACGCTTCCAAGTTTTGACGTTTTGACTTAACCGACCACCAGGACGAGGCCCCATTGGTTCTGTATGCGGAGTTCCGCCATAATTCTCATCCAATACCTCATTAAGTGCAACGGGAGTTACTCGATCATCGTCAAACTTGAACCAACGCGAATCTTTTTCTGGCTTCAACAAGGCATGATAATGACCACCATGGGTATCGCCACTATGGACCAAGACACCGTGCAACTTATAGACATAAGACTGAGACTTATCCGCGTCATCTGATAAAAATTCTTCAAGGTCAATATCCAGGGGAAACTCATGACGATCATTAATCTTAACCATGCTGTCCATTTCAGCGCTATATTTAAAGCGTCTTAATTGAATATGTAACACTGGGGGAAAGCTCTTGAAGCGTTCTCCTTTTTTCGCATCTTGCAAACCGTGCTTATCGGCAAAGTATTTGTTTTCTCCTTCCAAGGTTTCCTCTTGGATTTCCATTAAAAAAGACTCGCGTAAATCTTTGCATCCTTCGACGCAAAGTTGAATGTCATAATACTTGTCCACCTTGACCGATTCATAGTCCACATTTATGCATTTGATGTAAGACTTTCGTTCACCAAGAAAGAGCCCTTCAATTGCACCCTCAGCAGGAGTATTCTTCATCTTTTGCTCTAGGTTATCCTGTAAAATACGGTTGAATTCTTGAACATCATGTTGCATAAAAGCATCAGTCAAATCCCAACCAAAACTTTTGGTAAGTTCTGCTGTATCTACTGCCTTTGGACTAGTTTGCAATAAATGGAACAATCTTTGCAAGGCTAGGGCAATACTACTGGTAGGTACATCCTTATCAGTAGGGATTTGAAATACAGCCTAAACCCACGAGCGCGGCTAGTAATTAGATAAAAGTGTTGGGTCACCTTGCGAAATTGATTAGTCAGGAAGAGTGACTGTAATAGCGAGTTCATGTAACAAGTAGCTCCTTGATTTTTCAAACCAACAAATCCAGTTTCCAACTTGGAATCATAACTACAAATGTTGGCATTGATTGAGGAAAGAGAAGGTGGAGAGAGGTGAGGGAGAAATACTTTAAGAAATTGTGCCATAAAACTCCGGTAGGATCTTTGTAAACTCGAACTGCACAAGTGATCAATGCTTGATTATCCTCAACCAAAGGACGAGCTTGATCTGGATGTCTTCTGAACAGGTCTTTTAAGCTAGCAAACTTGGTGAATCCCCAGTCAACCTCATCAGAGGTAAATCGGTGAGTAGCAACTAGAAGGGTTTAATATGATCACTTAAACAAGGGGAAATACCGCTATGCTGAAAAACGGTGGGATCATTGGGATTGGATAAATACAGGATAAAGACAGCGCAAACATGCCAGTTGTGTGGAGCATCTGCAGGTTTCTGAGCGGCTAGGTACAACGAACAGAACTCGTTTTGATTGTTTCCGTTTGGAAAGAGCAGAATGTTGAACTCGCCAGTTCCACACCGGAAGACTGGGCCGTTAACCTTGACCCCGGAGGAACCCCATTGCTTTACGTGCCAATGATGCACTATTTCGCCTTCAACTTCGTAATCATATTTAGGAAGCCTGCTCAATAACTTTTCTGGTTCTACTTTAAGACGATTGGGGATGGGAACTATGGGGGGAAATAAAGAATACCTTCTTGAAGATTGGAGATCACTTCCGTTACTTGCATCGGAGGAGCTTCTGACGCTTCTGACGCAGGGGACGGACCTAGACTTTTTCGCTTCTTGGCAAAGTCCAATAAATGCAAATCCGTAGCATTGTTCTCCATATGCCCTAATCGGAAAGTCTTGATCCCACAAGCAAAAGAGTACCTTTCCGAAATCTTTCCAAAGAAAATTTACGTAAAATTATGTGAAGCGTTTTAAGACAACCAACAACAGCTCTTAGCCAGGAGGAGTGGATCTTACCAAAAAAACCAAAGTTTTAAATCCAACAACAATTATGATGTTGTTATAGCGGGTTGTAGAAACTCGTGATTAGAGGGAATTTTCGCGTTCCTTTTAACAAAAAAAATTTAATCTGCCCAGTGTTGCAACAACAAAATGAAATTTGAAGATCCCAATTTATGTAAAGATTACATTTGTGGCTTTTGTCCCAAGCGCGCCTTTTGCAAGACGGTATAAATGTTTGTTCGATTATTGCTAAACAAGATAGCAACTAGAGAAGGAAGATTGCGAAAAGATTCACAATGACTATATGGCGCAGATTTACAAGGCTCTTCCTGCTAATGAACGGTCCAAGCTGGGCTTCGAAAAGCCTTGGTTTAAACAAATTACTGAATTGGTCAGGGATTGTGACTCCAACATCAAGGTTTTGAAGGAAATGCCTGCAAAGCCCAAAACCATCTCGATCGCCAAGAAATACGAAGCTTTGCAAAACGGACAACAACACTTTGCTTCTTCTTTAGCAAAAACAGAGAAGGCATTCTACGAAGGAGCCAGAATGGACGAAATTTACTCCAACGCCGCGATTATAAACGAAACTCATCAACAAAACCTGGCGTTGGAAAGAGAGCTACAACAAGCACTGAAACAAGCAGGATCACTGGATATATGCGGAGTTTGTGGGACCTTATTCCCAAAGATAGAGGAGCGGTATGATCGTGAATTCAAGCAAAAACATTTCGATTCAGCCCTGCACAAGGCGTTCAAAGCAGCCAGGGAAAGCTTGGAGTTTTATTCCAAGGTGAAAAAATAATTTTGTCGGTATTCACGTGATTGTTATGTCAGAAAAATTGGAATTTGATAATTCTTCTCACCTAAGTAACTTTCCTAACCATCACCACCACCACCACCACCACCAACAATAACAACCTCTCTAAAGGTGTAAAATAGAAAGGTCACTTTTGATAAATCAACAAGAAAAACCATTGATTAATCCAACTCCTTCATCCTCAGAATGTATACACTTTCTTAAAAGTTGCACCTCATGGGGAATAAAGTACTAGAAAAGTTGAACAAGTTTCTTCCCAAACTTGCGCAAGAGAATGAAAAGTTGAATGATTTATTAAGTGCAGGCAAACAATCTGAAGTTTGCATTGAACATTTATCTGAAGATGCTGAAAAATACATTGAAATGGTAATACTTTTTTGGCCGTGACAATTTTATCGTCAGGATTTGGGATTAGGGGTTTTTGACCTAAAAATGGGTACCTCTAATAGCAACGAAAACAAGGAAGAGTTGGATATAAAAACCAGGATTACCGAGGAAGAAGAATTGATTATTCCCATTTCCAGCAGTAAAAGGAAGACTCCACTGATAGAAGTCGTGGAATCACCTTTGCAAATATCCCAGCCTTCGCCTAATCCTGGCCGTCCTAAAAACCGCGTTTTGAACCAACGTAAAAAACGCCGAAGTAAACCAGTATAGTCCGATTGCCTATAGTAAATCCCAGTTCTAAATACATCGTAATAATCTCTACCTTTGGCAGAATGGCAGCTATTGGGAGGCTGATCACAGCGGTGGTTCTAAATAGATTTCTCAAGATCTTTGGATTTAGTAAACCTTTTCGCTCAGAAGTGGCGGCTTGTCCCAAAGTACTCAGCTATGGCTGTGTAAACTCGGCCAAACTAAAACCAACCTCAATGTTTAACAAATGAACTGCGGTTATTCCTAATGGCAGTTCCCACCATGGTCCTCTTTCCACCAGTCCCGAGGCTTGGAGACTTGGTTCTACGCCTCCAGGGGAAGGATTGAAAAACCAGCTTGGTAATCCACACATATCGCGCAAAGCAAAGGAAAAAGTGATGAAAATGGGCAAATTCACCAACTGCAATAATACAGGAACTGTAGGATGAAGCCTCAAATTACGATAAACCTTGGCCATTTCTTCTGAATACTATTATTACCCCCCCCCCACATAACTCACTCATCCCATGAATCCTAATAACAACGCATTACTTGTAATTTATGTGCTTTTTGGAATTGTTCAAATGTCCACTTTTCCTTGCGTCCCTGGCTTCTTAGGCTCGTAGCCAAAGCCTTTTGCCAACCCAGGAGTAAAGGTCTAAGGGAAGAAAGCTTGGCAAGATACCTTTGTTGATAGACAGACAAGGGAAGTGTAACCGCAGTTCGAAATACCACAGTGGTAGCAGGAATAGCCACAGACCAAGGAATCTGAGGAATAAAAGTTACTGGAGGCGCATGAACCAAATGGAATAATGAACGAGTGTATTGTATTATCAAGGGAGAAACACTTTCTTCGCCCTCACCACTCATTCAGAAAAAGGAAGAAGGTGTGTGGTTAGACCAGTTTTTTTGACTTGAAAAATCCCTTCAAAAATTGCAGCTGTACCAACGAAACTGCGGCGATTAAAGCGACTTGCACCAACGTCCAATAAACCGATTTGGTGTTGAGTTCTTCGCTTCGGTTTCTGAATTCGAGTTCGCGTTCTTGCTCAAAGTCTTGCTCTGCGCGGATGTAATTTCCATCATTTACCAAATCATACATTCTCCAATAAAGTGCTGATAACTCTTACAAAGTAGTAAATTGAACTTACACATTGTCGCTGCTTCTTTGTTTTCTGCAAGATTGAATTGCTTTCCCTCTCCGACCAGCATGTCAAAGTACACTTTCTTTATCAAACAATGTTAGGCACAAGTAATAGAATTACCAGTTTCTTGGTAGGACTGAACCATCCTTCAGTAATATTGGCCTTGAAGCAGATTTCATGTTTACTTGCTTCAGCCACCGTAAAAGTGAATTGTCCTTTATGCGAGCCAATCTGTTTAGCAACAACATGGTTGTTTTTGCTTTCCTTTTTTTATCATTCCCATTAGTTCACTACCCCCTTCCAAAGTCAGGGTAACTTACGGTGACTTCTATCTGAACGCCAAGATCGGCGTTTTCAGCCCAAGCGTGGAGATTTTCGTTGAAATCCAACGCCGTGAATTTTCCCAGCACCGTTGCACCATGATACAAATCCTCGATGAAGCAAGTGGGCTGTTGGCCTTCAAGGTAAAAATGAAACGCAGCGATCTGCGCGACTATTTGAAGAATCAACAAAAGTCCAGCTAACATTGTCACTGTGTGTGTTTCTTGAAGATAGAAAGGAACGATTTTTTTTATTATTTCCAATTATTCCTTTTTTGATCAAAAAAAATATCCGCTTCTTAACCTCTCAAGCTTATCAATATTATTATGTCCAATTTGCCTTTTGCTCGAAAAATCGGAAATAGCCCGGATGTTCATGCCTCCGTGGGACTTGGCTTAATGAGCATTGGACCAGGGGTATATGGAGCGCCCAATGATGAAGAATCCAAGGAATTACTACGACATGCAGTAAAGATTGGTTGTACATTTTGGGATACTGCGGTAATTTCCCTTACTGGTTCTCACTTTGTAGGATATGTATGGAAGGGGTCATTCGGAAAAGGTCATTGGAGAAGTGATTCAAGAATTTCGGGATAAAGTCTTTCTTTGTACAAAATTCGCGTTAAGGTTCGCTGAAGGAAAATTCGACATTTGTGGAAAACCCGAATATGTCCTTGAAGCTTGTGAGGCTAGCTTGAAGAGGCTTGGAGTTAACACCATTGACCTTTATTACATCCATCGAAGGGATAGGTCTGTTCCTATCGAGGATACCATGAAAGCCTTGAAACAACTAGTGGAACAAGGAAAAATTCGTTATATTGGACTATCGGAAATGTCTCCAGAAACAATCAGAAGAGCTCATGCGGTACACCCCATCACCGCCTTGCAAGTAGAATACAGGTAGGTTATTCCTGATGATTGCTTATTTGTTAGCCCATGGACATTGGATATTGAAAAGAATGGTGTTTTGGAAACTTGTCGAGAATTGGGCATTGCCATTATCGCCTATTCCCCACTTGGACGAGGATTCTTAACGGGCACCATTAAATCCCCTGATGACCTTGAGCCCACTGATTGGCGCAAGGGAAACCCGCGATTCCAGGGCGAGAATTTCCAAAAAAACCTGGATATTGTCGAAAAGCTAAAACAAGTAGCAGAGAAGAAAGGTGTGCCTGTGTCTCAGCTTTGTTTGGCATGGATCTTGGCGCAAGGAGAAGACTTTTTCGTCATTCCTGGCACCAGGAAAATCAAATATCTGGAGGAAAACTTTAATGCCAAGGATGTCCAGTTCAAGCCAGAGGAGTTGGCAGAAATTAGAAAAATCTGTGAAGCTGCTGAAGTGGCTGGAACGAGATATCCCGAGATGTTTATGCATGCTTTGGATGGATAAATAAGAACCTCCTCCCTTTATCTCTTTAATTCCAAGTTTATATAATTCGGTTGGAGTGATTTTCTTTTTATTCAATAGAATTAAAGAAGAGTTAAAATAGGCGAGTATATTAAGCAATAAGTGTGCTACCAATTATATCCCAATTTGGAATTCTACAACTTTCATTAGTCATCATTGTGGGAAGGGAGGGGGGAAATACCCAAAGTGTGCAAGCATTGGCTCTATAACCAGACATCATTCCCAGGCCAGTTTCGTTAAGATTATAGTATTGTTCAGAATGAGTATTATTTAGTGCTGACCAACCAGGCAAGGAGGTCAAATTGGAAGAATGTGACATGAATTTCATCCATAGGTCAATCTTTGCATTAGAAACGAATAAATCGTTTGGTTTAAAGGTAACAAAACCAGGTCGCCAAAGGTAGGGAAGATCAGTAGCATGACAAACATGCTTTTTGAAACACTTTCCTAAAACACCCAAGGATTAAAAAAACTTGGGGTCTTACCAGCAAAAGGAAAATATGAAGGAATGTGAGAAAATTCATAAAGAAAAATGTTGCCCTTGGCTTGAGTCAATTGTTTCGCCACCTAACTCCACCAAGAAATCAAGGCTAAAAGAACAAGAAAATGTTTACCAGTAAGGAAGGACAAGAGAAAAGATAATCAGTGGTGAGATTTATGAAAGAAACCTCATTTTTCTCATCATCGTTCTTATGACTGGGATATTGTTGAAATATTTGCCCAATAACCTGATCATCTTGAAATATCTCTTTAATGTGATTTTCATAGCCTGATTTCTGGAATATCTCACGAAGTCCCAACAAGCGAGAAAGCACCGGAACGTCATAAATCATTGAAAACAAGGCAGTTTCATCCTTGGTCGTGCCTATGATTATTGGAACTTGGCCAAGGTCGCCACCATTCGACCAGATTTTAAAGGGATTCTCCTTGATTATCCTTCCATCTACATGTGGCCACCACCAAAATACATCGCTTAGAGGTCGAAAAGCTTCTTGCAAGGAGGGTTGAATGTAACGCTGAGCAAGTAAGATTTGTAACCTAGATTTCTTGGCCAAACAAGTAGTATTTACTAGATCATGATGTAAACAGGAAAGATCTACCCAAAGCGAAATGTATTAATTTCCTAGAATATAGGTTACTTTTAGCAAAGGCTTGACCAACGATTAGAGCTTCCTCATGTGTGCGCATGTATATCCCCAATGGTGGAGACTGAAACCTTAGTAAACTAGGCAAAAATTACCTCCAAGATTGCTCGATAAATCCCTGCCATGGGAGAGGAGGTCAAGTGAATGGCAGTGGAAAGAGCTCCAGCACTTTCACCAATAACGGTGATTTGATTAGGATCACCACCAAAACTAACTTTCTGCTTAGTAAGCAAGCAAGCAAGAGATGATACTATTCAATGTTTTGCTTAATCCATTCAAGGGCCAATAATTGATCCTGAATTGCCACATTTCCTGAATATTCAGTTCCATCGGAATTTCTAGTGGTCTAAATAATACAGTAGAACGGAGAAAGGAGGGGTGAAATACCAAGAACCCAAAGGCACCAAGTCTATAATTATGAGTAACGACAATTACATCATGGTGATTAACCAAATATTTCCCATCATACATGGAATAAGTACTCCCAGAGCCAATGTAAAAAGCACCTATAACCTCAATTATCATTATCAAGAGATAACGTGGGAAATACCTCCAAAGATCCAAAACATAACAGGCAAGCTTTTTTTTGCTGCTTTTATTCTTTCCAACGAAGGAGTATAAATGTTCAAGTATAAACAATCTTCACTATTCCACTCCAGCCCCAGCTGTGGACAAACTGGGGCAGGAGTGAGACAAGGTCTAGGGATTCCATAGCTGTGGTTGGTAATGGGGTCAAATCCACCCCAAGGAGAAGAAAACTTGACTGGAGCAGTAAATCTCTTTGGTGGATCAGCAAAAGGAATGCTATTTTTGGCCCCTTTAGAATTGAGCAAGAATAGAAATTACCCCAAGAAAGCGCGGGATAATACAGCAGTAAACGAAGGAATAAAGGCACCCCTAACTGGTCCAATTTTGGTAGGGACTATCAAGGGATCCTCAAAAGTGGAAATGTGTTGAACCAAATTTACATGGTTTTCCTGTTGAACGCTGTTAGTTGTGGTGGTGGTGGTGGTGGTGGTGGTGGTGTTGGCGATGTTGTAGAAGAAGGTGGAGGAGAGTAAAAGAAGAAGGAATGTGGAGAACATTAGAAAGGGTCAGCCGACTTACCCCACATTTTTCCACACCACACATCATTTCCACCACAGCACTACGCCTTTCTTTGGTTAAAGTGGTTTTTCTTCTTAGCAGCTCCTAGCACCATTTGTAAAGATTATTTCTACCACGTGACTCTTAACATCAAAAAAATGAACAAACGACCAACTTTTGTACACCATTTCACCAATACCATCATCATAATTAACTGATCTAAACCTACGCAATTTAGTACGAGGTGGAACCATCCTTTGAAGAAGCCTGTCAATATTTAGCCAATGGAGAAGAAAAGATACTTCCGGTTTACCTGGCCATTCCAGCCGACTCTCTCACGCCAGTTCTCGCATATTTGAAACTTTCCAACTTGGATGGACCCTCCTTCTTGTTGGAATCGGTGAGTGGAGGAGAAAGATTAGCAAGATATTCTTTTTTGGGCGCAGGTAAGGTTAGGCAGAGATAGGGTGTGGTAAAGAGAACAAAGCACCATATAGGGTTGAAAGGATTAACGGACAGGATCCCTTGGTGGAGTTGAAAAAGAGCCTTAATCCCAAAGAATATGTATCCTTGCCCGGACTCCCCTCATTCACTGGTAGGGGAAAAGGGTTCCAACTAATACTGGCATAGGAGGTGCTATAGGTTATGTTTCCTTTGAATGCGTTGAATACTTTGAGCCCAAAACTGCTGAAATTCCCCTCAAAGATCCCATTGGAATGCCACCAGAAAGTGCTTTCATGTTTTGTGATCAATTGGTCATTTTTGACCATCTCTACCAAAGGGTTAACCTAGTAGCGCACATTCGATTGGAATCCTCCACCGCCAGCCTTAAGGAAACGGAAAAGAGAACATTGATAATGAACGCCTATGTAAATGCTCAACAAAAGTTGCGTGAAATGACTCTTTTGTTGGAGGGCCCAATTCCCGCAGTACCAACGCAAGAAATCACTACTTTGGATGAACCCTTTAGCTCCAATGTTGGCGAAGGTGGCTATCGAAGCTTTGTGCGTGAATTGAAACAGTATATCGTCAAGGGAGACATCATTCAAGCGGTTCCTTCTCAAAGGTTGGCTAGAAAGACCGACCTTTCTCCCTTTCAAATCTACCGACATTTACGAACATTGAATCCCTCGCCCTACATGTTTTTCCTTGATTTCAAATCCTGGCAATTGATCGGTGCCAGTCCGGAAATGCTGGTCAAGGTCGAGGGAGATCTGGTCCAGACTCGCCCTATTGCTGGGACCAGAAAGCGAGGAAGCAGCAGTGGTGAAGATGAAGCCTTGGCGCAAGAATTGTTGAATGATGAAAAGGAAAGAGCCGAGCATGTAATGTTGGTGGATTTGGGCCGTAACGATGTAAATCGCGTTTGTAAGCCAGCCACGGTCACCCTTAGTTCCTTCATGCAAGTGGAACGTTACTCTCACGTAATGCATTTGGTCTCCAATGTTCAGGGCCGACTTCGACCAGAATGCGATGGTTGGGACGCGTTTCGTAGTATTTTCCCCGCTGGAACCGTGTCAGGAGCACCCAAGATCCGCGCCATTCAGTTGATCCGGAAACTGGAGGGGGTGAAAAGAGGCGTTTATGGCGGAGCAGTGGGTCATTTCAACTTCAACGGAGACCTGGATACGTGCATTGCTCTGCGAACCATGTGGCATCAAAACGGCGTGGTGTATCTCCAGGCCGGGGGCGGAATTGTGCATGACAGCGAAGAAGGAGCAGAATATCAAGAAACCGTTAACAAGCTGGGCGCCAATGTGAAGGCTATAAATGAGGCAGAGTCTTATTATTTGCATCGAATACACTTTTAAAAATCTTCTTCTTCCGTATCAACCAGTCCGCTTCTCATAAGCATTGCTCCTGTGACTGCTGAAGTGGTGGTGGTGTCTCTCAACGTGGTATCTCTGAAGGTCGCTGCAACTGCTCTATTCTCAATCTCCTCAAAAATTCGATCTGGTTCGCTCACATAGGTCGATCGCGTCGGTAAAGTTCCCCCCGCTACCCAACTCTCCAGATACTGACGCACCGCCACTACGCCTCTACCACTAAACACACAAAACATCATCCGTTGCCCAGCAGAGAATTCCACTGGCGGATCCCGACAAAATCTCTGTACATCTGGCCTTAAAAAAACCGGTACGCCCGTTACAGAGACATGCGTAAGCCGTGGACACTTTTGCATCATCCTCAGCACCCCTGCTAGGGAGAGGTGAACGCAGTAGGAGAGGTGCACTCGTTCCAACGTCCTGCTAAGCCCATCGTGCTGTTGTTGTTGTTGTAACGTGTTTGGAGTAGCAGTAGCAGCGGCGAATGGATCAAAATAAGCCGGATCTAATAACCCCGCCAAAGCATCCAGCGCCAAGTCTGTCACCCTTACACATCTCACCAATCCCAGCCGTCTCAATCGACAAAGACGAGAGAGTTCCGCCACGCCACGATCAGAAATCCTCGCGCAGCATCCCAAATCCAGGTATCTCAAACGATGACAATGTCTTGCCAACATCCTGACGCCCTCATCGGTTATTCTCCCGCAATGTCCCAGATGCAGGTATTGAAGCGATTTGGCCCATCTGCTAGAACAGGTGATCAACGCAGCGTCACTGATCAAATGACACTTTCCTAGTTCCAGCTGTCGTAATTTTGGTGCCTGAGCAGAGAGGGTAATGATTGCATAATCGGTTAGGTTAGAACAGGCGGTCAGATCCACCAACCGGAGCTGATCACAACCAGGTAAAAGTGCCGAGAAGCAGGAATCGGTTAACAGGGGAAGATTAGCCAATCGTAGCTCTCTCAGTTGAGTAAGTGCAGGAAGAAGCAGGGGACTAAGTAAAGCCGAAGTCATGTTGAAACATTCTGATACGTCCAATTCACTCAGCCGGGGCAAGTTGACCAATGAAAGCGCTATATCTTCAGTTAAATTTTCACAATTAGATACGTTCAACTAAGCGTCATTAATTAAAGCCAAGGAAAAGGGAAATACTTACTCGACGTAGTTTGGGACAACCTTGCACCAACTCGATAATTCCTTTATCTGTTATGAGTTTACAAGCTGATAGGTAAATGTTGCGTAGTTCTTTACAGGTTTGGCCAATAGCTCTCAACACGGCATCGGATACCGCTTCTCCCATATGACTTAGCTCGAGGGTGATGAGAGAAGGCCAGGCACTTACACTGGCCAACAATGCCTGCTCAGAAACCAAGCAACACTTGGCCAAGCCTACTCTTTCCAACCGCGTGCAGCCCAAGAGTACCCGCAGATGCCAGTCCGTAACACTCATCGCCACATTTATAAAATTAACCCGACGGATGAGAAGGAGATGAGGAGGGGTGGGGCGGGAAAGAGTGGCAAAGAATTGATCCAGCGATCTAGTGCTCGCAAAGCATGGTCTTGAGTACACTAGCGGAAGTGCGAGATGGAAGAAACGCCGATTTACGTAGAGACAGCCCAAGAGAGTGGGAGGATCTGCATACAGCAAATGAGTCAATACGTGGTTGATTAACTCATCAGGGATTCGATCCATTATGGTCATCTGACTGACAGAACAAACTTTTAAGCCGTTACTGTAAATAAAGCTCTATTTGATGCATGATTGTTACCAGTTTGGGCGAACAGAGGTGAGGAAACATCCTGCTTACGTAATCAGCTGCTACTAGGAATAAAAAGCCTACCCTGCGAAATCCCTGGTTCGATTCCGCGCAGCGACGTTGACTGCGGTCCAAGCCAACTGTGCTGGCATGTAAATCAACAAAGCATCCGTTAAAATCAACTTTTTCAATAAAACTTGAGCTTCTTGAATAATCTCTGCCTCCTTTTCCTAGTCCCTATTAGTCACACACACACACACACACACACACACACACACACACACACACACACACCTCGAACATTAATGCCAATCCTTGTAATGCTTGGAATGGATCAATAACATGCCATCGAAAATTAAGACATTTGGAAATCATCAATTCATGATGCAACAGATCTTTTGTAGAAACTTCTCCAGTAATTCTTTGGAATTCCGTAATTGACATGGGCAAGTCCTGAGTTTTTAGCGCCAAGAATAGACAAGCCATGCTATACAGATAATTAGGCATTTAAAAAAATACTTGCAGAATGGAATTATCCAAGGTCACTGGCTGGGTAGCCGAATATCTACGAAAATAACTAATCGCACTGACATAGACTCTACTGGGAAATCCCAAACTCTCACTCAATCGTAGTAATTCTTCTACTGACATTTTCACCTGCACCACTCCCCAATGCAGATTAGTAAGCAAGATGGAGTACGTTTGGACTAGTCTCCTGTTTTTGGCCATGACGGTCATGTTGAAAGAAGCTGTACTGCACATGAACTGGTAATTCCATAAATCACATGCTTCACTACTTTCTCCATTTCACCTTTGTAGGAATAATCAACTAATTTACCCCGATTAGTTGACCAAATTCTCTTAAATATGGTCCTGGCATAATAAAAATAATCCTTTGACCAGTTCCCAATTGATTGAATAAAATCTTTAATTGATTTTACTTTGTTATTGGAATATCTACTACACATATCCAATGCTGGCAGGATTACCCTGTTGTACTGCCTTTTTGGGAAAACAAAGGACCAAATATAACTCTGTATCACCCAAGAGGCAGGTTTAGGTCAAATATGGTAATAATGCTGAACAAATAGTTCTTTTGCAAACAATTGAACCCATTCTCTCTCATTTCCACTCAACCCCTTATTTTTGTACTTTTTTAATGCCTTGAAGTTTTAGCCAGAATGTTATGAAAAACCTATAACACACTTTAACTTGTCATGGTTACATTGCATGCAGAGAAACAGAATTTAATCAGCTGACAATTTTGCTTCTAGAAATCTTTTCCAACCTCTTTTTCTTCCCCAAAACTTTGACATTTCTTTTTTTTTTAAAAAACCATGAAAATAACCTTTTTCGTTACACTCCTTGCAGTCTTACTTTGTTCCAACACTGTCCTTGGTTTCAAGAAATGTAAAGTAAGCGTTGAATGTCTTCCTGGCCAAAAGTGTAGCAAAATTCTACGTTATTGTGTATCTCGATAGAGTTGGTTGTATGGATCATAAATAGAATCTACCCCCTTAAACACTTTACTTTACTCGCCATTGTTTATTCAATTAGGGCGTCTACTTCGCCTCTTCTTGTATTTTAATTTGCAAAAATATCTGTTCAAGCTTGGTCATGTTGTAAAAACACTCACTAACCATCCTGTCATTGAAACGATGACCAAGATTACTTAAATATATTTTGCATAATTTTTATATAAAATGATTGGAAACTCGGCAAAATTGTTGGCAATAAAGGAATACGCCTATCAATTAGATGAAACAAGCTTGTCCAAGTATTGGCAATATTATCACTGCTGATGATGCTCCCTGTAATTTCAACGGTCAGGGTCCAAGATGATGAAGAACAAGTAAAATCCCAATATCAGGTGTGAGAGAACAGTTGAGCGATGTTTTCCATGGGTCAAGTCAAATCAAGGCTTAAAGGATAACAGCAGTATTAAAGATCCACAACGTTTTAATTAGACACCTGCCAAGAATCCCTTGTTTATCCCCAACCAAGCATCTAGCCAAGGTTTTAAATTTCGGAGGTTAAGCGAATCGGTGGTAGGTTGTACCAAGAAGGCTGAGCAGGATCAAGAAATGTTTGATGCAACAGCTGTTGGAAGTTGGGCAGAATCGCCTTGTCAGAACCGTATTGATTCCCTTTCTTGCAATACCGCCATTTAAGCACACTGTAAGGTCGCTTGGAGGAGAAGTTGTAAATATGCGGAGATCCTAGGGAAATTAAATTGCGATGGGATTTTTCCTTCATTGGGAAGAAAAGTGAGCAACTACAAAGTGGAATGAAAGGAGAGGGGGAAAAAACCCCAAGTTGATCAAGGAGGTCAAATAGTTCTGCTTTATTAGGGGTTACAGCATCAGCCTCATTTGGGGTGAAATGAGTTGACCATAAAAGGAAAAGTGTTTAATTGTTGGAAATTAATATTAATCCACGGATAATTTCCCCCAATTTGGAACAGGGCATTTCGATTTAGGACAGCATCAATAACACTTGTGAGGAGAGAGGAGCTCCAGACCCCCACGACTTGAAAATCATGTCCTTTTCCTGGCTTTGGGCCTCTGCTGTCTCCGATGGTCTGGAACGATTCATCTGATCATTCCTTTTCCATTTGCATAAAGTCACCCGTTCATGCAAATCATGGGGCCGAAGTTGTTGTGATTTCTTGATATATAAATTTATCGCTGCGAAAAAGTGATAATTAATGTATTTCAGATGATACTGTATTTGGTGCAATGGTTTAAAAACGATTGGCTGGGGAAATATTACATCCCGGCAACTCTCGCATTGTTTTCCATATAATGCCTGCTTTGACCTAATCCATTCCCAATCCTCTTTTCTCGAACATGAAATTCTTCACCACTTTGATCATCGCCACTGCCGTCGTCCTTCTCGCCACTCCTATCTTGGCTAAAAAATGCCAAACCTCTGCCAGTTGTCCACGACGCATGAGATGCCATCCTTTCACCAAGCGTTGTAGTTTTTAGACCCTCGCTGGGGAAAAGCAAATAATGACCACTCCATCCAAAATCAAAATAGAACTTTCTTCCCTACTTTTTTGACTTTTTTTTGTCCTCCATACCAGCTTTATTGCTATTTCTAACAACAGCTGGATTTCCAGCGCCTAACATAACAACAAATCCAAACATCGCTTTCAAAGACTTTTCAAATTATCGTCGCAATAGATACCCCTTATTGTGTTTCCCAATCTTACCAGACCCTCCGGCCTGGAATCCTTTACGAATATCAACAATTGGAACTACAACTTTCTATACATAGAATATCACATCAAATAGAACTTTCAATTATACATCAAGACTGAGAAGAAATTATAAAGTCTTGTAAATCAGTCCTAGAAAGAAAAAGTGAAGAATGGCGTAGTCCACGTGAATAGCTCAGAATGAGTACTTTTTCCCACGAGTCCTTTCCCGCAGAAAATTACAAGCAATTCCGACCAGTTCATACTGAGGCCTTCTTCGGGCAACTTGACCGTTTACATCAGGGTGTCTTGAAAAAATGCCTTGATGTGGGAACGGGGACAGGTCAGCTTGCGGAACTACTCTCAACTCGGATAGAACAAGTCCTGGCAGTAGATCCATCTGCGACCATGCTGGAAGCTGCGATCAAGAAACCCAACATTGTCTATAAACAAGCTCGAGCTGAAGATTTGTTCAAGGTGTTTGAGGCAGATGCTGGCTCGATCGACCTCATCACGGTTAGTCAAGCATTACATTGGTTTAATGTGCAAGATTTCCTCCAACAAGCTTATAAATTGCTGCGGCCTGGTGGATCCTTGATAGTTTTGGGCTATGGATACCTGTTTTTTCCAGAATTAGAAAGTAGCTCCGCCGTCCAAGATCTCTCTATTCGCGCGTTTGAGGATGTCTGGGAACGTGGTAGAGAACTTATTGACCGACTTTACTTGGATTTAAACTTCTCGCCCCCTTTTGACCAGGTGACCAAGCAGTATTACCAAATTAACCAGGTTTGGAAAGATGAATTTGTCAAGTCTCACGAGGTGGATGAATTGGACGCCCAAACACTGCCATCTTCCATCATGACCTATTCGAACACCGTAGTTGGATACTTGACCCTGGAGCAGATTGACAATTTCTTGAGGACATGGTCGCCGTACAAACGATGGTTGCAGAACCATCCAGACAGCAAGAGGGAGGAGGATCCCATCAACCAATGCTTGGAGAAGATTCGGTCAAGTTGTAAGCAAAGAAAGGAGCAGGAGGAGCTAATAAAAGTGGAATGGCCGCAAGTGTTGATTCATGCCGTCAAAAAGAAATGAACCTGTTTTATTTTAAACAACGTGACTTTTGCTTTTTTCAAAAAGAAAAAAATGCCTTCTCGTTCGCCCTATCGAACCAGCAGAGGCCGTCCCATGTTGGTTTCCCGATCCCGATCGCGTTCTCGCTCTCAGTCCAGGTACGCATTTGCAGATACCAGTGCTAAAGGGCCCAAGGTCACGCTCATATTCCTATTCCTCGCGGTCTCGCTCTCGTTCTTTTTCCCGATCACCTCATGTTTATCGGGGCGGTGGAGGTGGTGGTAGAAGGAGAAGTCCTAGTTCTCCTTCCCCTCCGCCACCTCGTCGAGGCCCCTCTCCGCCACCTCCGCCCATCACCACAATACAAATAAGCAAGCTGACGAGAAATGTCACGGAGGCGCATATACGAGAGATCTTTGAAACATTTGGTCAAGTCAAGAGTATAGACTTTCCTCTTAACCGAAGATGTATTGTATTTCTTCACCAAAAAAAAATAATAAGCAAGGAGAGTAGTGAAAATAAATCGTGGCGAATGTACAGTAACCTATGAACAGGCCGAGGCTGTCAACCTCGCCATTGAACGAATGCACCAGGGCCAGTTGGATGGAGTTGTCTTGGAAGTGCGAAAGAAATCTCTTTCACCTCCTCCCTTAGTAGCGCCGCCACCCACGACCAATAAACGATGGAGAAGATCACCGCCTCCCTCGCGAAGTTACGCAGGTGGGGGACCAAGTTATTATTCTAGTGGTGGGAGAAGAGGCGGTGGTGGATCGACCTATAGACCACGAAGCCCTGCACCTTACTACAATAGAGGCGGTGGCGGCGGAGGTGGAAGAAGACGAAGCTTTAGTCCCAGCATTTCACCACCGCCACTTCCACCACCGCCATCGCACAGAAGAGGAAGAAGCCGAAGTATTAGTAGATAAAAGAACGCGTTTTTGCTAATTATTATTTTCTTTGGTGATAAAATTTAAATAATCGCGCATTTTTTGTAACCGTTTGAGGTCGTTTTCACCAAGGCCTTTTCGACCCTCCAAAGCTCTAACATCATTGGCAACCTTCTCTCTTAAAAGCTGCTGTTTTTGTTGTTTTTTCATTAACCTTTCTTTTACCCTTTCTTTCTCAGCACCGCTATCTGAGGCGACATTAAGAAGAGACACTCGAACCTGCTCTCCTTGGTATCCCCAAGCTACACTCACATCCGCCTGGCCAATGCTCCATTCGTGGCTACATTTCGCCAGATCCAGGATTCTCCTACCAAGCTTGGATTTCAAGCCCTTTTCAACCTTTTCAGAATCACAAGAAATCAATAGTGAAGATGTATGTGAGGAGAAAGACAACTGTTGTCGCAATGACCTAATCAACCTTTGCAAATCCAACAATTCCTGCACTTGTTTCTCTGCTTTTAGGTCAAGGTAAGGATAATCCTGGGCAAGTGGATAAGAAGCCATCATTAAAGACGAGGTAGGTGAGGAGGGCGATAAATGTTGCCATAATTCCTCAGTTATAAAAGGCATAACTGGATGTAAAGCACGCAATGATGCTTCCAACACCAACAACAACACTGAAGGACTGCCCCCGTTGTACAATTCTGGCTTGACAAGTTCTACATAGACATCGGCCAGGTCATGATGTATCAATCCTCTTAGTGTCTCGGTTACTTGAGAAAAACGGAATTCTTCAAAAGATCCATTCAATCGGATCAACGCTTGATGTAGTCGTGAAAGTATAAACCTCTCAGCTAATCCTCCCTCCGTCTCCGTCTCCATTTCTATGTCTTTACGGACTTGTCCCTTAAATTGAAGGGCAAATTTGGTCAAATTCCATAACTTGTTGCAAAAATGTAAAGCCGAGGTTGGAACATTCAAATCCAGGTTAATGCTCTGAGCTTGCTGTGTGGTAAGAGAAAGCAATGCCAGGCGAAGTGCATCAGTTCCATGCGCAGGAATCCCTTGGGGGTATTGTTTAATTAGGGCTGCTTTGCTTCTAAATCCATCTTTCTTGCTTCTTACTCTCATAATATAAGAAATACCGTTCAATTTCGCTCTTGGGTAATTGACTAGATTCTAAATCCTTTCTCAACTGGGCCAGACTACGTCCTCTTATCACGTCGGTGGGATTTATAACATTTCCCAATGATTTGGACATTTTTCTCCCCATAGCATCTCTCACCTTTAACAATTACACCAAACTGGGTCATTGAAAAGTTACCATGGGATTAAAAAGGACTTTTTTGAACGGAGTCGTGGAAGAAGTAAAATTACCACACAACATCGCCATTCTGGCCACCCAGAAAAATATAATGTCAGAGCCAGTAACCAATACATCCAAGGGATATCCTTTCTACTCTCTCCCCCCCACACACGCACTCTCTCTCTCATGAATAAAATGTTGAAGTGGAGGAAATGTACGGGAATTTCCAAGGAATGACCACCATTCCAACCCTGTGCAGAGAGTGGTAATAAAGCAGAGCTGAACCAGGTATCCATGACGTCCGAATCCTATAATTCATTCATACACGTTCATGTTTAACCAAGAAACCTGCTCAACTTGGCCACAACTTCCATGAAGAGATTGGGCTTTTTCTAATGCTTCTTGTTGATTGGTAGCAAAAACCCAATCTCCCTTTTCTGTACGCCAGGCAGGGATTTGATGACCCCACCAAAGTTGCCTAGAAATACACCAATCCTGGACATTGCCTGTTTAGGCACTCAGCAAAGAGTAGGGGAAAGAAACACAAACTCAACCAACGTTCCCATTCCTGTTCATAGCCTCCTCCTCCTACCAACTTGAGCTTTCCTTGCTTTACCAGGCCAAGGGCAGATTGAGCCAAATCACCCATCTTGAGATACCATTGCGGCATAATCCTTGGCTCCAGCAAATCTCCTGATCTTGCACACAAGGCCAATACCATTTGATGTGACTGATGACCACGATAAGCACCTTTCAAAAGTTCAATAATTTGTGGTCGGGCTTCAAATCTATCCTTTCCCTATCCAAGTTCAATCCCACCACTAAAGAAAATACTAGAAGTAAAGGAATTCCACAGTTGTTGATAAATCTCCCCGCTTCATCCCATATCGTCCTGTCCAAGGGAAGCGAATGTCTCAAGCCCAGGTTGAAATCGTCAAAGTCGTGTGCAGGGGTGACCTTACAAGCACCAGTTCCGAATTCTGGATCAACCCAGTCATCCAATATCACCGGGATCCGCTTAAAAGGCAGGAGTGGATGCTGTAACATTGCCCCATGCCATTTCTTTCTCACTCACTTAATTACCAAATCAGAAGAAAATAACAAACTTTGTATCTGTCATCATTGGGATTAACAGCAATGGCTTCATCACCAGGAAGCGTTTCAATCCTGGTAGTATCTACCAATATCTCCTCACCGGGTTGATCAACCACAGCATAGGCAATTCTGTGCAAAAGGCCAACTTGTACTTGCCTCTCTCTTCCTGGAAGCGATAGGAGAGAGGAACCAGCAATTTCTACTCTTTCCACCTACCAAGACTTCTTTCTAGCATCATCACCTTCACAACAGCACCACCACCTCGAAATAACCGCTTACTTCGATATCAGAAATGGCTGTTTTTAAATACCCGCACCAATTAATAGGTCGAGCTCTTCGGTATATCCGACCCTCCTCGGCTAATCGAACAAATGCTATTTGAGGAGCAGATAAATCCAGCGTGAAATATTGCCTTGTCCAATCAACCGAAATTCCCAAGCTTCTCTACCCAACTCTTATCTTTATCGTAATAAGAAGAAATACTATTTGATTGGTTATTTGTTGGGTTTGTTCAAAGGACCATTGTTTGGCCACCCCTATGGCAACTTCCCTAAAAGAACTCTGCCCAGGAGAAGAAGAAGGAAGTAGGCCCAATTTTTCAATCTTAGCCTGGGTACTAATTCCAGCATGATCGGTTCCAGGAATAAGACGTACGCCAAATCCCTGCATTCGTTTCCACCTACCCAATGAATCCTACCCTCGTCAGCCCCAAACTCACCTCACCCCACTCAATAAAGGAATACCTGAAGTGTATAATTAAGCGCATGTCCTATATGCAAAGATCCAGTAACATTGGGTGGTGGTGTTAATATTCGATATGGTTGTTGGTCTGGCAAGGGCTGGAAAAACCCACACTGTTCCCACCATTCGTACCATCCTTCCTCTACTCGCTCCTATCATACTACCATAATGTCAAGCCCAGTAAGAACAGGATACGGGATGGTAAATAGAGGTCAGTTCTTTGACTGGCTTGGTGGTTATTCTCCCAGCAATGGAAGAGAAGAAACAACGATGACGGATTTGCTGCATACAGAGTAAATGCGCTCAGTCATGTGATACGATAAAAGACAATTTTATTCATCATTAGAGTTACTTGTTGACTTTGAGGAAATCCCCACAATGCTTAGGAGATTGCGTGTGGTTTGAGCAGGCGTCTTCTTAATGACGTTCTTTTGCGTGTATTTGATCAAATCCTGGTAGACCTGCTGAGGACTGGTGTAGTTGTTCATCGACATCAATAGAGCAGCGACACCAGCGACATGAGGAGTGGCCATGGAAGTGCCAGAAATGGTATTGGTGGCTCCGTCCTTTCCAATCCACAACGAGAGAACGTTCACACCAGGAGCAATGATTTTGACGCACTTTCCCGTATTGGAAAACGACGCCAACGTGTCACGCGAATCACTGGCTCCCACTGCAAAAGCTGACGAGGCACTGGCTGGACTAACTCCGCAGGCATCGGAACTTTCATTTCCCGCGGCAACAATCACAGCCACTCCGGCTTTCACCGCAGCATTGACTGCATCGTTGACTGATCGCGAGGCTGATCCTCCCAAACTCATGCTGATCACCGATTTGCCAGGCTTGACATTCTTGGACACATATTGAATAGCCGCAATAATGTCTGAGAAACTACCTGAACCATCTTTACCCAACACTTTGAGGCTAAGAAGATTAACCTTCTTCGCCACGCCATATGTGAGTGATCCGATGGTTCCTGCACAGTGGGTTCCATGGCCATTCAAGTCAGTTGCTTCTTCGCCCGAGACAAAAGACTTGACCATCTTTGCTCTTCCGCCAAAGTCTGAATGGCCCTCAAAAATGCCAGTATCGATGATCCAGACATCAACTCCCTCACCTCCCGGAGAAGGAGAATTGTACTGACCTCCTGATTGAGGCTTGGTAGAACTGATCCTAAGCAAACCCCAGGGAGTAGGAGCAGCACTCGATTTAACCTCGTCATTGGTTTTCATTTTGCCATCCTCTTCCACGTAATCTACCAAATCACCGTGCTGGGCAATCAGGTTTGCTACAAAGGTCGAGGTAAGAGCACCAGAAAATCCCTGAAAAGATTGCGTGCTGTTGTAAGTATAGGTAAGAACATTGGCTTGCGCACCAGCATCACTTCCTGAGGCCTCAAGTGATGCTACCTGACTGAACAGGTCTTGAGCATTTACAGCCTTTACTCGAGCGACATCCGAGCGAAACTTCACAATGTATCGTGTGGGTGAGTTGGGCAGAGTGGAATTGGTGCCATTAGTGGAATTGGTGCTATTGGTGGAATTATCACCTCCAATCGCTGGAACAGTCTGATTCGTCGTCGTTGTATTGTTGGTTCCATTTGATGGGGTCAAATTGTCAGAATCGTTCAAGTTATCAGATGTAGGTTTAGCAGCTACAATAGTAGCAGCCATCAACAAGAAAACAAAAGTAGAAAAGTTCATAATGAGAACGTTATGCAGCGTGATTGTGCGATGTGTGTTTGCGTTAGAGAGTTGCTTTGAGAAGCGAGATTTGAAGAGATGCGTGAGAGAAGAGCGTGTGGTGCGTAGAGAGAGAAGGAGAGCGGAAGGATAGAACGTTAAGAAAACAAAGATTGAGAAAACTAGAGTGCGTAGAGAGTATATGCTCTGTAAATGAATGACAAGGAGTGAGGAGTATTTATTCACTTTTACCTGGGAAGGTCATCTGTTTCCCTCATCTGTTGCAGCACGTGACTCAATTAAAGGAAGCAAAGTCCAATAAACATAACGTCTGACAGTATAATCGTTCTAATCGTTTCCACTCGCTCTCTTGAACCTGCTTCACCCTCTCCAACTTCTCCCTTACATCTTCAGCACCTTGGGATAGCAGTTCATCCCCATGGTACTTTAAAAACACGCGTAAACAGGCCTGTGCTAAATCAAATCTCGTTCTTGATTCAAAGCACCAAGCCATGGCACTGAGGAATTTACTCCATTCTCCTGGTTCTAACGACTGAATCTCCAAATCCAGTTGTGAGACACTGGATTGTTCCAACTGTTTTATGGTTTCTACAACTACTTCTCGTCATTATCAGTAATTTTAAAAAGGAAGACTTACAATCATTCTCGGCAGCTTGATCAAGTGATATAGAGAGCTTAGTTCTCAAGTCGGAAATATCCATTGCTTTTATCTTGGAGCCACGCTTACTTTCCTCCTTCTGTTCAGCGGGAATAAATGTCAATTCTACGCCTGGAAGCGTGGGTAAGAAGAATGGGGCTTGTTCAGGAGCTTTGGGAGGTTCCTTGGGTTTATTCCTTTTCTATATTTCATTTCCCAATAAATTCTCCCTTAAGCAACCTCTTACTTTTATGTGTTCGAGATTTAACAAAGTATTCCACTTCACTTCTGGTTGAGATGAGAGCGTAATAACTGCGGAAGTGTCCAGGTCTAAAGGTGCAGGATTGGGAATCAACTGAAGCTGTCCAAGTTCTTCTTCCAGCAATTCCATTACATCCTCTCCCTGATCCAACGAAACTGTAGGAAGATGATACTTTGGTGCCTCCTTTTCCGTAACAGCAGAAAGTGATACATCTTCATAGAAAGATCGATTTGACCATAAATAAATCCCATTATAGTCTTTATGTGCAGTGGCCAGGAGACTGGAATCGGGTGAAAAGTCCAAGCTAGTACAAATGCTATCCAAACTAAGCCAATTTATCATGGTTCCTGTGGGCAGGTCCCAAGTTCTAATAGTTCCATCCATCGATGCTGAAACCAACCATTGTCCATCAGGACTAAACCTCTTTACATTTTCCACAAGTTTAAAACATCAAGAAAAAAAATTACGAAATCAGTTATAAAGTGAGAATGTCCACTAAATTCTCTGACCACTTTCACCGTTTCTATGTCAATCACTCTTAGGGCAAAATCGTCACAGCTAACTGCTGCCAGATCATTATCCATATATAGACAT
Organism: Zoophagus insidians; assembly: GCA_004114325.1. Taxonomy (NCBI): domain Eukaryota; kingdom Fungi; phylum Zoopagomycota; class Zoopagomycetes; order Zoopagales; family Zoopagaceae; genus Zoophagus; species Zoophagus insidians. The sequence continues at coordinate 3,254 of QZWR01000025.1, read as the reverse complement.
AATCGACTAAGCGGACTAGAAAAGGCCAGATTATGAAGCACGGACATGGTTTTGAAACACCAAATCTACTCTTATCCCTCCTTAACACCATACGGATTGAGTTACACAAATTTACCTTTAACGTGGAATCAATCGAACAAGATATCAATCTCTTGTTACTAGCATCAGACGCTACTCCAGTAACCTTTCTTTCATGACCACCTACACACTTTAATCAAGATTCTAATTCTGATTACTAGAAATACCCTTGCTAAAAGTTCCTTTATGAATTCCACTTTGCAGGTTAAACATGTCAATCTTTCCCGAGTTTAATCCTAAAATACCGTAGTTGCCACAATTACTAACGGCCACACTCTGCCAATAAGCTCCCCTCCTTAAGAGAGAAATACCGTAATTTTGCTTCCATCTCTAGAACAAAGATGATGTTCCCCAAGCGTCTTTTTTAATGTGGACCAAGTCCTAGCCTCGGAAGAATTTTGATGTGCTGTTACCAGATTATCCCAATCTTTTTCTCTAGTGGGACCTATTCTCCCACATTAGCAAAGCAATTCAAGGCAAAGACTCACAAGCATCCAAGGAAATCACTGGAGGCAATTTCAGCAATTTTTCCTCTCGTCGTATCTTCTTGGCAACTTTGGCTACTGACCCTTGAGAAAGTTCTACAGATTGAGAATCCCTGATAATGGACATTAATCGAACTGAATTGTCTCGCCCTGCAGATATGACCCACTTAGAATCGTCTCTTCCGTAAAACCTAATAACCTGAGGTGGTTCTGAATGACCTGTTCTAAATTTCAACAAACGAGGTATATATTGCACGTCATCAAAGAGCCATTGCTGCAAAGTAAGCCTATCATTGGAGTAAAAACAAACCTTTACAGAGTTGTCACAACCAGCCGTGAGAAGCAAAGGTTGATTGGGTAAAAAGTTCAGGGAATGAGTTGCGCCTTCATGGGCTTTGACCAGAACATGCGCTAATTTAGCTTGATTCAAAACCCAAAAGGTCACATCTCCTCTTCTATTAGACGATGCCAAAAGTGGAATTTCATCTGCCGGATTAGTCAAACCAAATAAGATCAAACCTGTTCTAAAAGCCAAAGCCATTACTGGACCCTGTTGTCTCAGCTCCATTAGAACCACATCGGCCTTTAGATTGACCAACAGTATTCTTCCATCTGATAATCCTACGCCCAATACATCCACCACTGGAGCTGGAGCCAATGAAATCACAGGTGAACCCTGAGCATGAGAGAATTCGTAAATGAGTTTTCCATTCTTGATGTTCCAAAGTTCTAAATCACCAGCAAAGCCTCCAACCACAATCTTGTTAAGATACGTGTCTGGATGAGCTATACAGGTGATCTTCTTTCCCTTGAACTCCAAGCTCCGGTACAGCTCTTTCTTTGAGAGTTAATTGAAACAAAGAGTGCACCTCTGGATTTTAAGTCCCAAATTTTCAAAGTTTCATCCTCATAAACACCAAATAGCAAATCACCGATTGCTAGCAAATAGAGACATCGACTAGTAGCTTTATAAGTGGCTAACTTTATGAAAATTTTGTCAACTTCAAGTTAAAAAAATTAAACTACCACTCGATTACGAGTACAGATGAGTACATCGCCACAAGCAGTTCCCAGATATACTCGATCTCTTTGCACAGCCAAAGCTGTTATCGGAGTTTCGGTGATTGGACCAGTGAATTTCAAGTTCATCGACTCCAGCTACCATAGTTATTAGTGCAGCAATCTCATTAGTCTTACATCAAAGATTTGGTAAGTATTCTCCAGTGCCGTGGTGATATATCCTGCGTGGACGCATATAGGCACATCTCCCACCACATATCCTATGGCTCGGTAGGGTTTATAAAGAAATTGTCCCCTTTTTTGTTGCTCTAAGCGAGTTTTCTTTTGCATTACCATCTTTCAAGCCAGTGGTAGTCACGTGTAAGGTTTTTTCCACCAAACTGTAACAGGGGAAAATGGCAACCATGGGACTGCCCAACAACCAGAATTCTATTCCTCAAGGGGTCAAAACTGATAGATTTTATAGGTTAATATGAAGTAAAATAAAGGAATTGTTGACGGTAAAGTCGTTTCTTGATTGGCTTGGAAGGCTTGCCTGTTAAGACATACAATAAATCACTTGCAAACTAACTGGGTTGATTTATTGCAACTTGCAGAATTTGCCTACAATAACTCTACACACACGTCAACACAACAAACGCCATTCTTTAGCAACTTAGGATATCACCCGCGCTTCGACCTAACGGCGCCAATTGGAAGCAATAACCCAGCAGCAAAAGACCTTGTCGAAAGGCTGACAGAAATACACCAACAACTCAAGACTCAATTAGCAATTGCCCAGCAGACGTACAAGCACTTTGCAGACAACAAATGTCAAGAAGCCCCGCACTTCAACATAGGTGATCGCGTATGGCTTCTCCAAAAGAATATCAAAACCACAAGACCAACAGAGAAGCTTGACCACAAACGAATTGGACCTTACGAAATCATCGAGAGAATAAACGAAGTGGCGTATCGACTAGAACTCCCATCTTCAATGAAGATCCACGATGTGTTTCATGTTTCCTTATTAGAGCCCTACAACATTAACCCTTTCCCTGGACGCCTAATACCAGCACCCCCTCCAGTAGAAGTAGATAACGTGCTCGAATATGAAGTTGAAGAAATATTGGATTCCAAGAGATCAAGAAGGAAGTTGTATTACCTTGTACATTGGAAAGGATTCGACGTACAAGAACGGACTTGGGAACCAGTTGAAAACTTGACCAACGCGAAGGAACTTATAGAGGAGTTTCGCACCAAGCATGCCAACCAACCAAAGAGAGGAAGGAAACATCCTTTGAGAAAGAGGTGATGTCATGCGTCAGCAAACTGGACATCGATATTAACAATAACAACAACAACAACAATAATAGCAATAATAATAATAACAATAATTAGAAGAAGAAGAATAAGTTCGTGGAAGGTCATGGAAGAAGATAATGCCGGTGTAACAATGAATTCCCGTTTAGGATTGATTAAGTAAGTATATTGAGTGAAGTTATGAATGGTATCTGTTTTGGGTGATGTGAAACAATTGCACGTGATGGGGCCATGCGTGTTTTCTCTCACATATACTGGGGCGGGTTCTACCAAACTTTTCCCTCCAGTTTGGTTAACATTTCCTTGGAGTAATTAACTTACTTCTATTCCCAACACTTTCTTTAAACACTTCTTTCACTACTCCCTCGT
>QZWR01000311.1:0-19829 GCA_004114325.1 Zoophagus insidians | reverse complement strand
ACACACACACACACACACACACACACACACACACACACACACACACACACACACACATCGGCGATACCAGACAGGAATACTTCATCAAATCAGACAGATGCAGAGGGAATCGCACTGATTTTATCCATAACGCCTCCGAGTCGGTGCACAGGCTAATGATAAATATCTGATGAGGGAAATAAATAGACAGACGAACCTAGGATATTGCAAGTAATATTTTTTCTTCTGTTCCAACTCATTCTTGTCAAATAATTCCAGCACAATTGCCGTCTCCAGCTCTACTGTAGTGCCATGGAAACCACACTGGATGCATTTCCTGCATGTTCTTCGAGTAAAGGCAAAGTTTCGCAAGCACGGATCCGATGATGCAGTTAAATCTATGAATTAAAAATGTGTCTGATAATCTAAAATAGTCAAACCTGAACCCACACTAGCTTGAACAAAGTCTTCGTGAATCAAATCTAGAATCTCGGCAAAGAATTCATGGGCGTCCTTATGCATCAGCAAAAGTCTGCAAATAATTTCGTAACATACGTGCTGCATTTCGTTGGCAAAAGCAGGTTTTAGTCTACAAAACAGGCACCACAAAGATTGTAAGCATAGCGTTTTTTGAGACAACTCACAGTAATTCTGGTGAAACAAAAGGAATCGTTTGGTTATTCTTCAAATGAGAAAACAAAACAAACAAAATATCAAACAATAATACCCTCTGAACGATACAGTCTCATCACACTCGAGTAGATCAGCCATAAACGTCGGTACAGAGAGCAAGGCCTGCACAGACGCGTTCCTGTAGCAAAAGTTCTTCGGATTGAAAATTCTAAAAATTAATGACAAAAAGTAGCGAATCGCTGTATACCCATGATGGCAAATCCCGAGTTTTGAAAGGGTTTCAATAGCACTTATTGCCTTTGACTTCCCTAGTGATCAGTTGAAATGAAAATTCAAAAAAAAAATCATCATAAATGTTCAATGGCGGACCCACCGCTGCATAAAAAATCATAAACAAGCTAATTAATAATCAATCAAGCTAAACTTACCGATATTGGCCTCGGCTATTTTGACAAATACTGCATCGCGGATCGATTGTCTGCTAACCAGAGATTGTTCAAACTAAAATTGATAAGAATAACTACGAATGTGAGGCAATACACCGTACCGTTTGGGAAGTACCATTGAGAAAATCGCGCTTGTTTTCGAAGAATAACTGGAAAAAGGTCAGCATATATAATGCACAGTCATAACCATTCCGTTGCTGAGGTACCTAATGCGTGGGAATAGTGAGCAGCGCAGATAAACAGCATACTAGCATGACGGAGAAAGTGAGTGGAACACAGAATGGTGCCGTAAATCCTACTGCACGCCAAACCAATATCAACAGGGATCGCATGCTCTTGATGAGGCCAGAATGGTCATTTTCCATTGAATCTAACACCAGTACGCACGGGCCTATCGATTTAGAAAAAGGAACGACCATAAAAGTCAACTCACCAGAATCCAAGCTTCCCACTTTGTTAAAATTGCAGATGACTAAAAGTATCCAATGGTTACCACTAATGATAAGAACAGCAAGGCAATAATGAAAATAGTACCTAAAGTTATGTGGAATAAGCACATATTCAGTTGCCAATGTCACTGACTTGCACCATTTTTTCAGCTTGTCAAAACCAGAAACCAATAGCTTCGCATTCAGGAAGGTTGTTGTGAAATAAGTGGAAAGGAAAACTCGATTTGGCAATTGTGTGCATCGCTCAGAAATAACGTGCATATAAAACGAAATCACCGCGTCCTACGAATTAGATACGAGCCGTCAAACAAACACACGCACATTGATGTATGCCTTCGCAGATGTGAGACATTGAATTGAGCTCTGATATAAAGTGACGGCATCGCTCGATTGCGGGTAGACCAGAATGCGTCTAGAGGTAAAAAAAGATACAATAAATATAGAACTAAGTTAAAAAAGGAATCTCGATAGAAAGAAAAATAGAATCATCATAACGAAATGAAACAAGGTTTTAAAAATAAATAAGAAACAAAAAAAAAAAAAACGGCATTCATAAAAAAAAAATCACCATCATACTTATCAAGTAGCGCTTGAGTTTGAGATGTGGCGATTCGGGTAGTGATAGTTGCCCTCGTAACATGAGCAGGAGGCCTAGAAGTCAAAAAAGAAAAAAATCAAAATAATGAAAGTAATAATAAGGGTTTAATAATATCAGTAAATAAAGAATAAATGATAATAAATGATAAATAAACAAATAAACCGAACAACATACTTATCTATCGTTGCCTCTACACATGCCGGCGATTCAGGATCGGAAGATTTGATTCCAGGACGCCTTCAAGTAAAAAAATCAAAAAAAAGAATACCAAAATTGAAAACCAAAACCAAAACCAAAACCAAATCCAAAATCGAAATCGATAAAAAAATCGAAATTCAAATCCAAATCCAAATCCAAAATCCAAATCCAATTCCAAATCCAATTCCAATTCCAATTCCAAAAACCAAAATCGAAATCGAAATCGATACAAAAATCGAAATTCAAAACCAATTCGAAATCCAATTCCAAAACCAAAACCAATTCGAATTCCAAATCCAAATCCAAAACACTGTCCAATTCGAAATCAACACAGACATACGAACAGAGCGCAGCGGAGCATCTAAAGAGCCATTTTGGTCGTGCGCAATTCCAGACAAGACCTCTAAAGCGTTAACGAGACTCAGAATCACGGAAACCAAAAAAAAAAACAACAACAACAACAGACAATCAGACAACGTACCTGATTCACCAGCTTCAATGTTTTGATTCAGATCGAAAGAACCATGCAGCAAAAAATCTCGCTCCTCATTCATATCTCCGTCACAATAGAAATCGTCATCATCATTCCAATCTAGCAGTGAGCAATCAAGATCGATGAGCACAAAGCATACTGCTGCTCATGGTAACTGCGTTGTCAGGTGGTTGATCCAAATTGATCGCGTCAATATTTCCTTTGTGCTTTCGGAACAAATCCATGAGGTGATGCTGAGAGAAGATAGCCGTCCCGCCAGTCAAGAGAGTATGTATCACTCCATCCTTCGTAAGCACAGCGGGTGCGAGTTCGGCGAGATATTGCTCATCGTGAGCTTGGGCAGGGAGTGGCTCGTTCGCGATGTTGTTTTTCAATAAATATTCATAAGCGTCCTTGTCGGAGTCGCATAAAACGTAGTGTGAACCAAATACTGTGACGAGCCTGACGGGTGCTTGAAATAAATAAAAATCGAACAACGAAAAATAATAATAATGATGGAGAGTCACAATCAGGAAGAAAAAGCAATACAAATCATAGCGATAATCATAATCACAGTTTGACTCGCAATTTCAATCTCTCTTCAATATCATTCAATTCGCAGTAGTAAGATTCGAGAGAAGCGTACCATTATCAGAAGCCAATGAAGGCCCAAGGTCCAACTGGGTGTCATACTGCGGCGGCGGCAATGCAGTAGTGGCAGTCGCAGTGGCAGGTTCAGGTCGTTTGAGAGGAGAGAAAATCGCTTTCGTGGCACTGGTAGATTCAACTGTTCTGCTCTTATTCTTGGCAGGCTCAGGTTGCACTACACTGTAAGCAAAAAGGCAACCAATAAGAATCACAACCAGGAAGAAAAACCAATGCGAATCATAGCGATAATCATAATCACAGTTAGAATCGAAATCTCTTCAATTTTGATTTCACTCAATCATTCAATTCGCAATCAAGAGCGTACTAATTTTAGCTGCCAATGAAGGCCCATCTGGCCCAAGTTCAGCTTGTTTGAGAGAACGCGGAGTCGAATTAGTCAGGGATAGAGTAGGGAACAGAACTCTCTTCTTCTTCGGAAGCTCCTAGCATGTGAATAAGAAGGAAGAAGGAAAGCAGGAATAGAAAACGTACATATTCACCATCCGCATCATCAGCACCATCCCCGTCAGCAAGGGCGGCAACGCTCCAAGAGAATTCGAATACATTCTCGCCAAGCTTCAGTTCCATTCGATTCTGAATCTGAGGTGCGAACTCTCCAATATTAGCGAAGAAATGAAAGCAATGATTCGGCAAACCTAGCTTAAACGTCTGGTTCTCGTCAAGTAAAACTCTCCTCCCATTACAAGACAATTCAATCGTGGTCGTCGGAGGGAGATTGGAGGGAAGTTGGCCAGTCATTACTGAGAGTAAGACAAAGAAACGAAAGGAGACGTACCATGCGTGGGAGGGAGATGCGGGAATGCAGACGGCTGCCGTTTCTCTTGTTTTGGAGGAGAGTTCAACACAGAGTCAGGAAGCACCCCCTTGTACGCTCCATCCTTTCTTCCTCCTTTGTTGTGCGGAGTGCGCTTCTTCCGAATGGACGTCAGGGCGAGAGTCTTGTTGCTAAGCTTCGGCATGTCTAGACGTAAGCGAAAAGCGGTTCAACTCGGTTCCTACGCAGCCAATAACGTCCAAACAAAGCAAGGAGCATCGCCACATCATTCCCCACAAATGTACAACGAGAAACAGGAAATAAAATAAAACAACACGAAAGTACGATCTAGAAACCATACAGACAATTAAGAAGCTGCCAGAACAATGCACATCACTCAGGGACTTGTTGTGAACCAATCACGATTTTGTGAACCGCATGAGAGAGGGCACGTGTCCTTATGAAGCAATGTGTTTTTATTGGTGAATATTTTATAATAAGAGGAGATTAGATTCGCATGGAATACATGCCAAGGTCAATTTTTTTCTTACAGACTGCATCGCCAATTTTCATGATCGCCAAAAATGGAAGGAGCTCTTTGAAGCATTGTTCATCGATCAATTGCAATTCACCGTAATACGTTCCTAACTTTCCCTCAAGATTCGAACATTCACGTTGTTGGCATGGTTGTTGGTATGGTCGGATATTCAAGTGGGAAGTTTTTTTTCGCGGAATTACAGTGTAATACACCGCAGCCTGACTTATATTAGAATACAGCCTTAAACCAGCGCAATGATTAACCGTGAGTTTTATTACTTACTATTAGACGAATTCTGTACGACGGCTGAACTTCATAAACATCAATAAACTAAGCTTAATTGACCAAAAATAGACACGATTCTAATCTAAACCAGGTTCATGTTAAGTTTATTTATTGAATACGTCTAAGGCAGACTAAATCCACGTAAGATGCTCGTATTGTTGAAGATATTCAAAGGAACTGGTTGCAGAGGCAAAGTAAAATTTCTTACCCGTTGGTGGAAGATTGGGTTCGTTTTGAAATATAAAATGAGCATAGCCTCTATGACTCCCAATGAGCTTATTATCCAACGGATTAATCCAGCTACCACCAGAGTCACCTCCGATAGGACCCAGATCATCACAGAGGGCGATATGGGCATCATACACATACACTTTCTTCTTTTCAATTTCTTTTGTCGTATCACAAGAAGCTCCAAAATCGGCGTATCCGGCAAAATGGCATAAAAAAGTGTCCAACTCAATCCATCGCTTCGTATTGTTCCCATACTTCAGGCATTGAGAGACCTGGTGCATTTCCAGTAGATCAGTACAGATTCCGGAAACGTCTATCGCTCTTCCGGTTTTGTCCGTAACTCTATTCGTAATACCAGCCAGATTTTCGCCATCAGAGGGAATTCTACACAAGGAAAGGTCATCATAGGAATCAACAACTTCACAAGGCAACAAAGAATCCGCATAGCGCACTGTTTTCTTCCCAGGTTTCTCCTTTGAAGCAAAGCTTTTCATTACATGAGCAGCGGTTAGAAAATATATCCCATTGTCAATAGAGTGGCGAAATAATCCCGCAACTGTTCCACATAAATCGTCATCACGTAAAATCTCTTCTCCTCCTTCAAATTCGATTGAGAAGGTTCTTGTCAACACGAAAGTGATTTGAAATAAATTCCATAGGGCATCAACGGTCTGAGAAACTTGGTTGCTCGCAATCACTAGACGAGAATGAGCATCAGATCCAACGGAGGTGATAGCAGAAGTAAATTTACAATTGCTGAGAATCGCTCGTAACTTCTTCATCTCGGTTTGAATCGCGGATAGATTAAAGAAAGAAGGCTTGACTTGATCAACTATCAGAATGTTTTCTGACACATAAATAGGAAACAAAGACACCAATAGAATCTCCTTGAGTTGGAAATTTGAGGCCAAAAAGACAAATTTACCGTCAGGTTTGAATCCAAAGCCTATAAAATCTAGTTATTAACAAAAGAAGAACATGGAACGATACTACCTTCCGATATATCTCTTAGGTGACTTCGAAGAAGCAGCAAATGCGATTTCAACAGGGGAAAAGTATCGATTCCAGCATTATGATCGAGAAAATTGGCAATTGCGTCTGACTGATTGAAGGCACTACTCAAATCAAATTCTGCACTTTCCTCCATATTAGCATCCGCATCAAATGTATGTACAGGAATTGTCTTGAAGTAAATTAAATTTTTAAACACAGAAAAGATCGGCATACCCGAGAGGGAAGGTTAACATGAGAATATTCAACGGAGACAGGGATATGCTGATCATTATTACAAGTAATGAGATATCATGTTCATACCTTCTGCTTTTCGGACTCTTCCGCAACTGCCAAGTTTCTCATAGCATCTAGGACATAATCATCAGGACACAATATTTTCGTAAGTGTTTGCTTGAATAGGAGACTTTTCTCTGAAACGTTTATGGCATCCGGGTGATAACAGAAATAGATTTGCAATTCAAAGTCCTAAATATAAATACAGATGGATGGGAGCAGACTCACATGAAACTTGATCAGACGAGAGTTCAGTTGGCCAAGTTTTTGCATGTCGCCAGAGTAATTTTGAGATGTTGCCTGAAGATTGCAGCTCTTCTTGCCAAGCTTGCTAATTGCTTTGAGAAAACCGGATGAACACTTCACAGATGGTAATTCAATGTTAAAAACTGCAAGAGCTGAAATGTTACAACGGAAAATTGACAACGAAACATACCAACTATCCAACAAAAATGACCACAAAAACAGACAACTTCCGGTCTGGTCGACTCAACCATTGAGGTGATATAGGACTCGTAAAACCGAAATTGTTCCACGGAAATGTTAGGATTCTCCGCTATCCCACCTTTTTGTTTCGAAGGACTTGACGGATCTTTCGGAAGCCACAAGTGACGAGGAAGACCATCGGCAACAATACACTGATCCAAAATCCTGGCGTGCGGAGCCAAGGAAGGGAGATAATTTCCCTGGCCGTCCTTAAAAGGGGTGTGATTTGTCTTTAGTACGAAATTTACTGGGTCTTGAAACTGTGATTTTGGAGGCCCAAGTAGGAGCACCTAAAAAATCAGGATGAAGAAATCAAGGACAAAAAACAACCAATGTTCTGGGTATCCCGCAGTTGACTTGCGTCCGACAATATCGAATGTCATTCGTTTCTTTCGATAGCTTCAAGTCGAGTGGAATTTGGACGATAGTACTATTCGCTGTCTCCATGTTTCTTCACCGAGTCACGTGCCAATAGAAAATACTGTTATGCTCAATAAATTCCAGCGTTGCGACGCCGGGACTGCCGAGGCGATAAAAGTCAGGCGACGCTGATCGGCGCCGTAAATCGCGCCTACAGGCACCAGTCGATGCTCAGGCGACTCCCAGGACTGAGCACGTGAGCTGCGCACGTGCATTTTGATTCACATTTTGTGTCACTGCAGTTGTGTGCTCCTGGTGGCCTCCCTGACATGAAACGACACACTGCAGCGGATGATGATGTCGAACTCTCGGATCGCCCACTTACCAGACAGCGCACTCGGCCCGGCTGCTCGCAAGCCAATCCTATCGCTGTGCCTGACAACTCCCCTGTGACCCCACCTGATCCTCTCAATGAGCTCATTGTGCCCAGCCAGCGCCGAATAGAGCCGCACGAACGAGGTCGCACTCTGTTGCAACGAGCCAACGATTCCTTCAGTCCGTCGCAACCTAGCCAACCCGTTGTGGTGCAGCAAGCCAAGTTCAAGAGCCTAAATGAGTGGGGCAAAAGTTTCTTTCTTCTGCAGGATGACGGAGAATGGCATTGCCAGATGGTGGTATGATTCTTCATCGCCTCTTCCATTTGTGCTGATCTCTCAGAATTCTTCTGGCGTGAGATGTGGAGTGCACTATGGTGCCAAGACCAATGTCTCCAACCTTCCTATGCACATGAAAACCGCGCATTCGAAGGACGTGGTGGTGCCTGATTATCTCGAGAAGAACAAAAGTCCTGGGAAGAAGCAGACTCAGCTTTGTATGCAACATTCTGCCCTGATTTTGGAGACTCATTGGTAGTCATGCTCAAAAAAACCAATGCAACACCGAAAGACAAGATTGTACTCGCGTTTGCCATGAATGCGATGGCCTTTTGTACGATTGAGAACGAATATTTCCTCAACGCTTTTTCTTCAAGCACCGAACGTCTCAATCGCGAGTCCCTTTCCGCGGCCACCGTGGCTTTTTCCGATGAACTGCGGAGTCAATTACTGCGTTCACTTTCAAATTCATGTGTGGGCATTGAAACTGATGGAGCGAAGAACATTTCTCGCCACAAGTTGATCGCGTCAGGTACTGTGATTCGTTGCTTCGCTTCTCACAATTTGTAGCGCTCTGCGATGGTCGGACCGTTTATCTCAATCAAATCCGTGATACGGGTAACGATACTCTGGATACCGCCTATTTCCAGCATCATTATGACGAAGAGATTGGCACTTTATTGGCGAATGTATGTCCGGATTTGATTCACTGATTTGATAAGTTATTTTTTATTTCTATTCTATTTATTTTTTCGTTTCGTTTTTTTTTTTTCTGCATGCAGCGTTCCTGCTTTTATTCTAGTTTTATCGTCTCATTCTACAGAACACATTCGTCGTGGGGTTCACGCTTGACAATGAGGCTTCCCCCATTGCTGGCCTTCGAGCGGTCATTGACGAGAAGTACCCTTGGATTCTGATCAACCGCTGTGCCCCGCATACTATTGCGTTGTTTGAAGATGCTTTGGTAGAAATGATCTCCTCAGTAGCAGAAGGCTACGCTGCTTGGTACGTGGCGATGTTATTTATACCTTGATTGGATTTGTATCTTACTGTTTTAGTAAGGAATGGGTAACCTCCGTCCTGAACCACAAGGCGTTTCGCGATGTGCTTGAGAGGACTCAACGCGCGATCAAGCCGAACGACGCACCCCTTACTTTAACCAAGTTTTCGAACACGCGAAAGTGGGCCGCTGCCTTTCTAATGATGTCGCGCGTCATTCGCTTGCAAGATGCCATCCGATTGTTACCCGAATATCTGAAGCAAGACAAGGTTGCGTCAGAGCTTTACGAGAGCCTCCCGAATCTGGACTTCGATCTTTTGGCGCAAGCGGTCAAGCTCTTAGGCCCTTTCTTCCTGAGAATTCAGATTCTGCAGCGCAATGCTTCAAACATTGTACATGCCGCCTACTTCTGGCAGGATTTGCTTAGAAGGGTACGCTAGGAATGAATGTCAGATTTGATTGTGGCTTTGTTTTGTGCATTGTTGTTTCTTTCTCACGCTTAGTTCGAGGCTATCGGACTCACTGACACCGAACAAGACGCCAACGCTGATACGCTGGAGGCTGTTAGGAGACACCACAAGAAGATGAAGAGCAGCGGCGTTTTCTTCCTTTGTCTGTGTCTTTGGTACGTTTGAGTGAATTCGTTACCGATTTGCTCAGTTTTATCTTTTAGGCCGGATGTACGCAAATTGTCCGAACTCCAGAAGAGGAATGGCGCACACGAACTGGAAGCATTCATTCGCAGATGTTTTCCTTTTTGGCTTCAATATCGAAATTGCGTCAACCTTTCTGCCGATTACCAGACTGAGGACTGCGTTGAACGCTTGGTTTTGCGCGCCAAGGCTCAATTCAACACTCACGTCATTGCCACCGATCGCGCTGTGAAGAATTCTCAAGAATATTTCGTTGAAAGTTACCAGAAGGCCCGAACGGAGGCCGCAATTGAACCCTTGCAGCCGCACCCGAAGGTGCGAGCAACTGTATGTAGATTGACATTTTATACAGTTCTCAATTACTTGCTCACGTTTAGGCTCAACCACTGGAATCTTTGAAGTTTTACTATGACTCGTTACTGCTCGACCTCCCTGAATTGTGTTTCATATTCAATTTACTACGAGTGTGTAGTGCCAGTGAAGCTGAGGTGGAACGTTACTTCAGTCAAGAGTCGCTGGTTCACTCTTTTTTGCGCAATCGCCTGAGCTCGCACAAGGTCCTTCTTCGTTTTCTACGTATTCTTGTGCTCACTCAAAAGGTGTATTCAATCATGAATATAAGATGGAACTACGAGCCTGTTATCCTCCGAAAGAGCCAGTTTGGTCAGTGCCACAGCAATGCTGAGTGTGAGGTGATTGACTGAGCCAGTAGGTGATATGAGCACAATGTAAATGTGCCTGTCTATCTGATTTTATGAGTAACTAATTGTGTGTTGTGTCTATCGTGGTTTTGATGATGTAGACTACATTATGTAGTACCAGTTTTGTAGTACGTTTGTGAGTTAGTTACTCATAAGATCAGGCCCTATCTAGGCCTGATCTTATGAGTGGCATAGAAGAAAGTGTTAGATAAAGTATTGTGATAGAATTAGTTCTCTTTAATTGCTTATTCCTTCTCTACGATTCTATTCCTGCTGCTTTTGTTCTTCCTCCAGTGTTTTCTGCACTACCTATTCTTTAGACCTCATTAAAAAAATTTTTTTTTGTTGTTGATTCCTCGGCGACTGTCTCCCGCCGGAATCGATCAATACTAGGCGACGCGCTCCTGGTCCTAAACCCGCGGCGCGCCTGCGGCGCGCTTTAAAACCTCAGGCAGCCTAGCCGCCGTAGGCGTCGCAACGCTGATAAATTCAGGAGAATATTCGATTTTTAGTTTGGTTTTTGTGCTTTCGGGCTAATTTCTGCTCTTGCATTTGATATTTTGAACCTATTATTCCTGAATTTCCAAAACCCACCTCGTGCGCTGGCATTCACAGACATCAACACAACACTTCATGGAAAACACTGACCAACGGCAAGCATTCTTGCAATTTTATTCCACTCTGACGGAGCATGAGAAACTTTGTATGGAGAAAGCGAGGCACGAGAAGAATCGCAGTGACTTGCAAATTCAAGTGAAGAGAACCGAAGCTGAGGTATTAATCGCATTAAATTTTTGTGTTCCTACTCTTGAGTGTTAACTCGATTAGATTGCACGACTCAGCACCTTGATCGAAGCAGAGAATCTCAAGGAAACAACCAAGGCTAGTATTCAGATCGCTCAGAACAAGAAGCAGAAGACTCGACAGAAGAAAGAGGCCAAGCTGGAAGTGGCGCTCTCCCTGATCGATGAAGATACTTGCCGATATGTGGACCTCAATTTGCCGCCAAACCGCCAAATTCCATGTACCAGACCAATATGCAATGACTCTTATCTCTTTTGCCGAGCGCATGCGATTGAAATGGACGAAATCGCCCCGCAACGAAAGAAGCAACGACTATTGCCGGAAGACCTGGGCGATATGGATGTGCAACAGCGTCAAGCTCAGCGACAATAACAGAATCTGTAGCCGTCAGACGTTTATATCACTAACTATTTTATTTCAATGATTTGTGTTTATTATGTTAACAAATCTATTTATTACTCAACTAAAAATATGCTTTAGGTATATTTTTTTTGGTCTCTAAATCGTTTTGCGTCCTCGTCGTGGAGACTGGGCAAGTGTTTGTAACATTTGGCTGAATAAAACGAAATTTATTATTCTTCTTGTGTGCAGATTCTTCTTGTTTCTTCATGTATTTTAATATTTCAAATTCATTAATACACTTCAAGTGTATATTCATAAATTAACATTATGGTGAGACATAGGAGAGAGCTTAGTGCATTTTATGTGAGAAATAAAAACATAATCATGGCCTAATACTCCGATACGAATATTAAAATATAAAACTTTATTCAGAGTACAGGAAGACTAGTCGGCCTCCAATCTTCTACCATCGACACCAAAGCTAGCCTCACGATGGTTTCCCTCACGATCATACCCCACGCCATCATCGCCTGGTCCAGTCTTAAATGGGCAACGAGGACACCTATTGTCACGGATACTTAATGGGCCACGAATGCATCCACAAAAAGTACAGTGATGATGAACTCTACCTCGGGCCTCATATTCCTCAATCTTCTGGAACCCCCATTCGGAGAGTCTTTGGATAAGTACGTCCTTGGTACCTGAGACTTTTAGACCATGTGCATTACATTCTGCTTTTAATCTAACAGTGAGTTACAACAAAGACAAACCAAAGATCATACTTCTTCAGTGTCAGTGTTTCCATGTGTTCTGCGGTTTTTCATCGTCATTACCTCACGTGCTCTTAATAATTGAAATTAATTATAAAATCGTATTATATAGTGTATATGGAGACATTCACTACCAAGAGATTGAGATCAGACACAATCACTAATTTTCTCTCAGGTATTTATTCGAACCCAGTTACACACAGTAATTCAATAGAAGGATTGTATCAAAATGCGTTATCCAACAACACAAACAGATTGAATTTCAATCGAGAAGATGTACGAAAGTTTTTAAGCAATCAGAAATCATTCCATGCGTTCCAGCCTATTGATCAATCTCAACGACAACAAAAAACTCCATTGGTGATTGGCAGGTATGAGAAATGGCAAATGGATTTAATTGATATGAGAAAGTATTCGGAACAAAATGATGACATCAATTTTCTTCTCACAATCATAGATGTATTTACCAAGTATGCACACGTTATTCCTCTTTTCAACAAAACGAGTAGCGAAGTTTCCAAAGCATTGTATGATTTATTTTCCTTAACGAATCCTGAAATGAGACCTAAAATTCTTCAAAGTGATAATGGTTCAGAATTTATTGCGAAGGATACAAAGAGAATATGTGAGCATTTCGGTATTATTCAGATATTCTCTTATCCATACTCACCACTAGGTTACATTGAACGATTCAACGGAACAATTAAACGGAAAATATTTTCATGGTTGGAATTTAACAAAGAAGGAGTATTTTACGACTTATCCGATGACAGAGATTTTGCAATGCATCATCCTTTAAGGTATATTGATAATCTGCAAGACATTGTTCTAAATTATAATCATTCAATTCACTCATCTATCAAGGAACAACCATTTACTGCGCATTTCTGTGATGAACGTGATAGAAGATGTATGCGAATTCAAAGCAATATTTACAATTATTTGGTACGTCGAAACGATCGAAATCCAGTGATTCTATTTCCTTACCAACCTGGTGATACGGTAAATATCTTATCATTTCTTAATCCGTTCATCTCAAATTTAGAAAAAAACAAAATCAAGTTGAATTTCCAGAAAGTTTCAACTCAAAAATGGACAAGTGATGTTTTTGAAATTATTGATGTACAACAAGATGAAAGCAACAATTCCATTCTCAGGTATTCTCTAAAAGATAAATTTAATCATCCGATAAAACGGAAATTTTATCATCATGAACTACAAAAAGTAAATTATTAATTTGATTTAATAATTTTTTTCTCTATTGTATATCACTTATCAATAGTATGGAAATCGAAGAGAAAAAGTTACACCCAAAATTACAATTTGCGAATGCAAAAGATCTCAAGAATGCACTTGGAGTCTCTCTTTATTACTCAATCATTACCGATTATGAAAATAAAACGAAGAAAAAAGCCAGTTTGGGACAACTCAAGAAAGAAATTCAAGCAAATCAATTATTCTGGCAAAAAGTCGACAAGGATGGGCCTCTACAAGCTAGGTTTGATAAAGAAGGGAGAGAGTATTTTCGAAAGAAAGTTGAAGAGAAGGAAAAGAGAAAGGATCTCTCGAAACAAATGAGTTTACCGAAAAAGCAGTATAAGGGTTGTGTTGCAACTAGATTACAACCTACTGACTATGAGTATTGCAATGATAATTATGATGACGAAAATGCTCATTATGAAAGGTACGGAGCTATTATTCCGCATGACGCGCTGAGACAAAAGGAATATTACAAGGCGATGGCAAGAAACGATGTTCCGGCGCAAAACACACTTCGGTTGAATCCAGATGTAACGATCCGAGAACTGCCTCGAGGGATTCGATTGATTATGAAAGAGAACCCAGAAGAATTTAGTGATTATTTGAGAGAGATCAAAGCAGAAAGGGACTATTTGAAAGCGATTCAAAGAAATGTAAATAAGAATACAAGAGATGTCCGCGCTGAAAAATATGAGGAAATTATTCGAGGAATTAAATGAGACTTCATTAAATATTCCATTTAATTAATTATTTTTTCTTCATATAATATAATACAATCAACTTTGTCAAACTTATGGAGAATAACTTTAATCCAAAATATTCCAAATATGTTTCAGAACTCCCGAAATATATGCTCAACTCTATTAGACTTCAAATCACTGAAAAATATCCACAAGATGCAGAAAATGAATTTATTGATGCTGTGTTCGAACGAAAATATAAGTCGTTTACTTCGATTTTTAATGAACCGAGAGGCGTTTTGACGACTTTGGACCGTTGATTGCAGAATTGGTTTCCTTGTTGTTGATGGAGCTGATTGATAAAAACCGGTTTCGAACCGGTTTCGAACCGGTTTCGACCGATTCCGAACCGGTTTCGAACCGGTTTCGAACCGGTTTGAAGCCGAGATTTTTGGGGATGATTGTCCTCAAGGAACCGGTTCCGAACCGGTTTCGAACCGGTTTCGAACCGGCGAGAAAACGGCTGGAACCGGTTCGAAACCGGTTTTATCAAAATGAGGTCTAGTCAACAGTACTAATAACAAGGAAACCAATTCTGCAATCAGCTGTCCAAAATCAGTCAGAAAACCTCTCGGTTCATTAAAAATCGAAGTATGAGAAAGAGAGAATATGATAAAAAATACTACGAAAAATTCAAATCATTCATAAAAAGTGAGGAAGATGCTCAATCACTCAAACAAAAGTTAGCAGATACAACCAAATACCTTGAGAATTTGAACAAAGAACTATTCGAAACAAAAGCTGAATGTGAACAAGCGAGAGTGGATTTAGATCAAATGACTCGAAACTATACACAAGCCAAGCGAACTTTCCAAATATTATCTACACATCATGAAAATTTGAATCTTCCTCCCATAACTCCGAAGGAACTGAGAGAAATAAAACGAAAGCTAAATGTTGCGTGTGATGTTGTAAACAAGAGCAAATAGTGGAAATTGCATGATTTTTTTTTTAACACGTGAATTATTTATTTCTGAAAACTTATGTATGACTTAGTATAGAAAGCAAAAAAATGAAGAGACTACAAAGATTAGAAGAAGAAGGGAATACCGAGAAGATTATCAAGGAACTACAAGACAACGGTTGCCAAGACTGCTTTCCCACTCAGAGCCCTATCGATATTCAAAATATTTATAACAAGTACAACAGTGTCAAAGATTCAAATCCTGGGTTTTTCATTTCAAGAAACAGTAACTTCGGCATTGACTATGATATTCCTACAGTCTGGACTATTGCAGATTTGGAGAAAGAGAACGAAAGGTGTGGTTTCATAAACTCATTGATCGATTCTGGTTGTGAGAATGAAGAATTACATGCGTTGACTTCTGAAGACTTACAAAATATACTTACAAAACATTCACAGGCGTTCCAACGTGGATTCCTTACGTCTCCTTGGAACGTGAAAGGTCTTGTTTCATTTATGAATTTATATAATGAGAAAATAGAATTATTACGCAATAGTGGATTTAGATATCATTCCGCTCAGAAACCTTTCTCTTTAAACGAATTAGATACGATTTATTCTCTCTTCAACATGTTAAAAGAATATCATCAGTTTCCACAAGAATGGGAATTAAATGAATTAGAAGAAGTGAAGAAAATCTATGAACAAAAAGAAATCCGTGGAGAAGAATTAATTATTGAACCGATTGAAAATATTGACGAAATAGTTGTAAAACACATTCGAAATTTAGTAGCAGGGACTGTATTTTTAATTCCTTTTAAGATTCCCGCTCAATTAGAAGATGTTACGAATCTAAAAATCGTAATCAAATATATCATAACGACTGTAACGACTGCTCTCAATGCAGTGTACAATGCAGATATTCGCTTTCATGTTGTCTTAAATATACATTGCATATTGAAAAATATTGAAACTGGTGAGACGAGAGAGCATACAATTATATTTCCTGAAGCATCTACTTTCTCAATAAGAACAAAGAATGATATTAATAAATTTATAGCATCCATGAATGGTTTAATGGAGTATTTCCATCTCGAAGGAAAGCTTTTGAATACTAAATGGAAATTACTTTCATGTAAATCGTTTACTCTCAAATTTGCCAAGAAGCTAATTGCAGGTTGTAAAAATGATAAGTTTGATAAAAAATCCCTAGGAAAATTCGTTGGACAAAAGTGTATTCTTCATCCGTCTCCTGAAGATGATAAATGCTTTTGGCGGTGTATAGCCATTGCACTCTTTCGAAACGAACATAAATATATTGGAACACTAGAGAAGAAAAATAAAAGTTGGAGAGGTAGGAATATTCAAACCATCAAAGCCAATGAACTCAAGAAAATATTCTACGAAGCTCAAGACGGTGTCGGAGTGATCACAGACGAGGAATTGAATAATCTCAATCTATATCCTGACAAAGTTACTTTAGATCAGTTGGAAGAAATCAGCGAAACACTTGGAATAGATATATCAGTGTACACACTTGCAAGCAAACAGGTTCTCATTGATGATCAAATAGTGATCAAGAAAATCCGAGATCCATTATTTGAATGTAAATTTCCAGACAATGAGCTGCGGGCAGATCTGCATTATGATGAAAAAACACAACACTTTTCTTTCATTGCCACGATGTCATCTTACGGTGAAGTCACTACTTGTTCTTACTGCAACAGAGTGTTCTCACGTGAACAACGCAACACTGCGAAATCATTGGCAGGTCATGAACTTAGACACCGACGAGCAGAAAATGTCGAAACAAGAACCAAAATATTTCAGAAGAAGCTAATTAGCTATGTACGTCCATTCACCGATAAAATATTTGGTATCAATGATCTCTATTTTACTATTCCTTTCGCTCTTGCCTTTGACTTTGAAGTGATTCTCTCTCAAGCAAATCAAAATGATGAAATCCTTCGAGATCATGTACCAATTGCTGTTGTTCTCAAAGGATACACAGACCCCGATGAACCGAATTTTGCTTATCAATTCGAGAATACGTCTTTCGTGGGAATCGATTGTGCCGAACAATTCATCAGGTATTTGGAGAGTAAGATGAAAGAGATTAGTGGTAAATTAATTTCGTTTAACTTTCAAAAGTATAAGGGTTTATTGTCTAAACTTCAGGCAGAGATTTGTAAATGTGAAGTTCCATTAGACAGCAAATTATCAACCCACAGCTCCGGATGCAAATATCGAAGAACCGTTTTTGGTTTGATAAAAGAATGGTGCAAGATTCCAATTTATGGATACAATAGTGGAAAGTATGATTTAACCTTTTTGATTTCTCATATGCGAAATCTGAAGATAACTAATCTTATAGTTCGAAACAGTTCTTATATTAAATTTACTTACGGTGACTATAATTTCCTGGATGCTCGCAATTTAGTTCCTGCTGATACTGATCTAAACAAATTCAGTACGATGTTCTGTGATGAAGTTATCCATGAAACAAAGGAATTATTTCCTTATGATTGGTTTGATGATATCGAGAAACTTGATGAGAAGTCGCTTCCACCAATTGAATGTTTTCATAATACTCTCAAGAACAAGATCTGCACGAAGAGTGAGTATGATAATGCTATCAAAGTATGGAATGTGCAAGGATTTCAGACGTTTCGCGATTATATGATGTTCTACTGTGAACGAGATGTTGATCTTCTGATTCGTGGTTTATCTAATTTGAGGAAGAAATATTTACATTCATCAGTTCATTCAAACTCAGTCGAGGAAAAGAAATGGAATATTGATATTTTTAATTATATGACCGTCCCTCAAATCGCTTACACAAATGCCCTCAAGAATTACATCAAACCGAAATTGTATACGATCGAAAGCGAGGATCAATATAATATTATTAGTAATTCCATTTATGGAGGAGGTTGTCAAGTCTTTTCACATCATGCTAAAGTAGGGGAGAGGGATGTTCGGAGTATTATTTCTTTGGATGAAAACAATCTTTATGGTTTCAGTCTTTTAAAGCCTCTCCCTTGTGGTGATTTCAATTATATTGAAGACGCTTCAAACCTTAAAGAAATATTTACTTCGGTATCAAAAAATCAAAGATCTCTCGGCTATGAAAATATGTTTTCTACTCTGTTATTGTATTCTGAGAATTCTCCAGAGGATCCTTACAATTGGACTGGTTTTATTCGATGCGATCTTTATTATACCCAAGAGCAAAAGGAAAAATTAAAATCCTTTCCTCCTCTACCGATCCATGCCGCTAGCGATGCTTATGAAAGATCTGATTACATGCAATCAGTTAAACTTAAACTGGAGCAAGGAAAAAAGACCAAAACAGATAAAAGCAAGAAACTAATATATGGTTTATCGCCTCTGCCTTCGTACGATATCTATAGCGAAACTTTGAAATATTTATTGGAGAACGATATGATTACATTAGATCGTATTCATTCTGCAGTTTATACACCTACAGATTATGTTTTCAAAGATTTTATTAATGAAATGACATCGAAGCGACAAGCTGCGTCTGATTTATTGAAGGAATCGACTGATGTATTCAACAGTTATTCTAAAGAAAACCTTGCGTATATTAGAGATTGCATCAAATCTGAATCTAAGCCAGACGTGACTCATCCTCACATTACAGAAGAAGATATTGAGAAAGTTAAAAACGCATCAGCTTTGTATCAAAAAGGTAGTTCAGTTAAAGAATTTGCCAAGATTAACAATAATAGTAGCTTTGGAAAAACAATTCAGTCAGATGAGAATTTTACTACGTCAGAAATTGTCTCGACTTCAAAAGAATTCATACGAAAGACTGTGGGTAAAATATTAATCGATTTCAGCATTATTGCCCCGAAAACCAAGAATCATTCAGGAACAGTCGAATTTAGAGTTAAAAAAGAAAAGATAGAAATCAAGGCGCCGAAATATCTGGGGTCAGCTGTTTTATGGTTTTCAAAGATGTTAATGTGGGATTTCGTTTATAACTGCCTCTACAAAGTCTTTAAACTGGAAGAAGTCAATATTCTTTACACTGACACCGATTCATTATATCTTTCGTTCCTTGGGGAGAATGCTCCACTCAATTATGAAGAGTTATTGGCTCGAGTGAATAATTTTAATCCCGAATTTAGAGCGCGTCACTTTAGTGGAGATGAATTCGATGTTACTCCTGGTGTGATGAAGTGTGAGAAAGAGATCGAAGAAGCTGTTTTCTTGCAACCGAAATCTTATTGCCTACTTACGAAAGATAATAAAACTGTTCCGAAGGCGAAAGGATCAATATTATCTCAAAATAGAGAATTAGTGGAGAACGTCAACAATTACAAGAGAGCCTTGGATGATGTTATTCAAATGAAAGGTGCTAATATTATATTTTCCAATTTAATATTACAAACAAAAACACTGAGCATAGCAACAGATACTTATTTCATCTGCGCCCGCGTCGCCGCTCTTCGCGCGGCAACACGAGACGAGATGGAAGCAGGAGTGAAGACAGGTGCGTCAGGGCGCAGGCGCGTCGCGAGGGTCACAACAGAGCCAGTGCGCACCGGCCCGACCTCAAGCACCTCAAACCGGGCTGGCGAGGACGCACCC
>QZWR01000310.1:0-19833 GCA_004114325.1 Zoophagus insidians | reverse complement strand
GAAATCAACACTTCAATAAAACATTTATTGTATTAGTAAATCTTTCCGAGCTTACAGAAGAAACCAACTAATTAGTTGAGGATATGAGTTGTTTCTGACTACTTTTGTTTACATCAACTCAAGGAGTAATTTCCACAATTGTTTAATATTGCAAACTAAGTCAGCATTCATACTTCATACAGAAACACGCTAACCCCAACGAAAAGCTCAAGCAGATAACCCAGAAATGAAATAGTTATCAAACCGTTTTCCAAGAACGACTTGAAAAACCTTGATAATTAAACTAAGACTGTCACTGCAAATGATGAAAAACATCAGAACCCCCACTACCTGCAGCTTATTCTTTTCCCCCTTTTCAATTCGAGCGTTCAGCCTTATCTTATTGATCCTGCGCGGTAATATCCAATAATTCCAAGAGGTCGCTGGGAGTTTCATGATGCTTGGAGCGCAGAAGGACCCAGAAATTTCCCCTCAGGAACCATTCCTTTCTAAACTTGTGTTTATACAGAAAATCCTCGATCTCATTGAACGCCTTGACATTTAGGGAAAGTATTTCATTTTATCTTCTCT
The DNA here is from genome assembly GCA_004114325.1 of Zoophagus insidians. NCBI lineage: Eukaryota > Fungi > Zoopagomycota > Zoopagomycetes > Zoopagales > Zoopagaceae > Zoophagus > Zoophagus insidians. Next base: position 19,263 of record QZWR01000310.1, on the reverse strand, counting down.
CCATTTATCTTTGATCTTCAAGATGTTGTGGGGGGGAGGTATTTCATCTCGGTCTTCCGCAGATTACGACGATGTTACTTTTGCTGTTATCTTGGTCATTCTTGGCTTCTTCATGCAATTTTAATCCTCAGATTCGAGCAGAATACTAAATATGTCTGCACCCACTGTCGGCGGGTGGCGGTCTGCACTATCAGAGCAGGCAAATATACAGGACTGTAGGACCACACCAGTAACAAGGAGTTAAGGACACCACAGCATGCTCAAAATGCATGAAAAATGTATAAAAACAAGTTTATCATCTGCATTTCCCTTCAGCACTTCTCTAGAAGCTCCTCCTTTTCCCCAAAAGAGTAATTACTAGTTCACCACCTTTTCAAAACTACGCATCTCCAACAGTAACATGATTTGGTACTAATGGTGTCTCCTTGTAATTCTTGAAAAGTCCTCCATTGTCATAAATCGCCATTTTAAAACGAACCGACATTGTGTGAGTTTTTTCTAAAACTACACTTGAGCTTTCACCAAAACTGGCCTCACTGGAAAGCTATATATCTTTGGCCAATATTTCTTGACCCAATACTACGTCTTCATCATGAGCCTTCACCACTCCTCTTTTAATGAATGAAGAAGAAGAAGATTCAAGTATAACCTCGAGCTTTGGCTTGAACAATTCCCCTTTACTGTGAGGCCCTTCTCAAAGGTCAGAGTACTGAATTGAACAGCAATGTTCTGTATTAGCATTTGTATAGATCGCAGAGAGGATGATTAGTGTGGATTACTCTATTTCTCTTGGAGAGCCATACTTTGGGGTTTCTCTACTTTTTTCGCGGTGTCCAATGATCAAATAAAATTGACAAAGTTGGGAGTAACGTGACTTGCAATAGTTGGAAATGGGATTAACCTTACATGTCTCTGTGGATAATCATGCTGTTTGTTTTGCTGGAGAAAAGCTTTCTTGTACCATACGCTTTACTAACGACAACATCCGAGTTTTAACGCCTACTGGAGGAGGATCGCCGGCATCTTTAAAGAAACGTCCCACCTCCTCTTCCACCACCACTACGCTTGGGGTGGCCGAAGATGAGGAGACGCTGTTATGGGGATTTATTCAAGTAGTGGGATCTTTCTTACCCGATGAATCCATGGTCGACATGTCAGTTTTTAGAAAGTTAAACACCGCAGGAATGTATCGGCCTGCCAGTGCTGCTTCTCAATCCTCACTTCCTGGAATGTCTGCCTCGTCATTGTCGAAGAATGATGATAACTTGAATTTCATCACCAGAGCTAATTCGGAAGGCTCAACCCTGATGAACCCCGTTTTCCCCCAGGTGTTGGGTGGTGGCATGTTGGGACAAAAGCCACCGATAAAACTTACACAAGTAGATCCTCGACTACTTCCCTCACATCACCAGTTACAGTCACAGCCCTCACAGCGAAAATCCTCACTTTCCTCCTCAACGCAGAAAAAGATTGCCCTTGGTATCCTACAAAACAAGAGCGTCTCTTCGTTAGATTCCAGAGATGAGGCTAAAGATCCCATGCTTGTGCCCATAGTCTCCTCAGCTGCTGTAGTTGCGGCTAATAGTGCCATGGTGGAAGATTGGATGCTTCCCATCTTCACCACACCCCCCTCGATTCTCTTTTGTGACTTGACCTTGAAAGCAGGCCAATCTCAGTCATGTAGTCCATGTTTGACTTATAAATAATGAGCAGAGATAGTTGGATTTGAAATGGTGCTGCCAGAATTACTTCCTCCTTCGCACAGGTCTGGACGATCTCTACGTACGCTGTATCGTTTGGTCATTACCACGCAACAGGGAGCGATGGATCAGTCCCCAAGAGTTGCTCAAATTCCCTTTCGTGTATTTAACCGAGTAGCCAGTATTTCTTCGTTTCTCGGTTTGTACTAAGTGGCGTGGGGTGAAGTGGATGGATCACGACCTCCACACGATTTATTAAGACCTTTGGCGGTAAAACAAGATCGAGCAGTTATTGTGGATTTGACTATGCGAGAAACTTACACGCCTCCATTGCCAGTTTCTCCTACGCGACAAAGTTAGCCCCCTTCCTTTTCCTTGCTATTAACGCGTAATTAGGCACGGAAGGCCGACTTCGCTTTCTTCGGTCAGTCTTGGAGGCCTTAAATAGAGATTCATCCGATAGTGCACCTTCTTCAGCAATCCCAAGTTGGATGAATCCTGGTAATGCAGGTGGAGGATTATCCTCTTCCGAGTTGGGAACTTCATTAAGACATGCTGTGACTTGGTGTCATAAAAGTCGTCCAGGTTTGTTTCCTTTTCTTTTACTTTTATGTCCTTAAAAGCAAATAGCTACTTATAACCTGAGTCATGCGAATAAACATGTAGCACGATTACGCCTCCCCAGGAGTAATCACAAGTTGGGTGAATCTGTCGTGGGAGTTTTGGATCTAAGCGATGCAGAGTTGGCCTGTTACCATGTTTCTATGGTATTGGAGAGCTTGGAAAGAGTGGAACCAACATTTGCTTTATTGCCCATGCGACAAATCATGCGGATTTCTGCTAAACGACACGCAGAGTTTCACGCGAGATGTCATGGAAGAAAGAGGCTAAGCTTTGAACTCTGGGCACCGGGAGTAGCAACGCCAGATTTTGAAACCACCGTGGGCAGAAGTTATTTCGGTATTTCCTACTTCCCTTCTCTTTAATCAAGGAGAGAGCAGTGTCGCATGGATGGCAGATTCGATTGCAGTTTACTGTGGGGCCATTGCAAGTGACGGGACTGAAGCAGGCGAAACTGCAGGGGAGTGGATGGGTTGGACAGCGCGCGAGGGAAGAAGTGGGAGAGGTGGATGGTTTCGAGTGCTGCGTGCCTATTCGGATGTACTGCTGTGGTTACAACACAGGAAGGGTGTATCCGGAAGAACATGTCTTTGCATTAACCTGATTTCCTCCTTCCACTAAACTAACCACCTTCTCCACTGCTTCTTTGTAAGTCTGCTCATATTGGCGCCATTCTGTCATCCAATCCCAAAACCTCAATGGCCACATCTTTTCCTGGTCCTGGAAACTACAAATCCTAACCAATTTCGGTGGCTGTAGCTTTTGTAGCCCTACTTTACAAGCAATCTCGTAGGCATCTTCTCCCAACACTATCCATCCATCCTCAGCTGGTGCATCTGCCAGTAATTCCTCCAATCCCTTGACATGTTCTTCCTCCTGTTCTTCTTCCGTAACTTCCTCCTCTTTCATTAAATCCTCTTTTTTGACTTTCTCCTGCTGCTTGGGTTTCGGCGGTGGTTCTTCCAAAACAACTTCATATTCAATCGCCGCAGCATCCAGGACCGGTTTCACATACTTGTTGAAAAACCAAACCCCTCTCACACTATTAACCACGCCTGGCTCTACTTCCTTGGCCGTTCTTTTCACCAAAACAAGAACCTTGGGCAGTGGCTTGGTTTGCTCCAGCGGGAGTTGAGCAAGAGGCGCAGTTTTCTCTTCCAACTCGTTCTGGATCTGCTTCAAGCGACGGTAGCCGTACCATCTTTGTCCAAAAAATGCCCCGCTGAACAAAAAGAAACCAATGGTCAGATTCGAGGGTCTCTTGATGTTTCTTAATCGGGTCTTGATCGCATTCATGGGTTGTCTTGAAAAAACGCACTTTTATTGAATTAATTTCAAAATCAATAAATATTGAATTGGAATGAATGGAAAATTCAATTATTCCATTTGTGGTTAAGGTCCCGTTTTATTTCCCAACCTTTTCCCTTCTGCAATCTGTAAGAAATGTTTGCCATGTATCTATTGCTTCTCTCTTTTGTATATGCTGTTCCTAGGCGGTACAACTATAACTGTTTCAGTATGTACGCTGAGTTATTTCCTGTTTTAGAAATCCTTCTTAATTATGGTAATCGAAGCTATGTAATCGGTGGAAAGGAATACGATGACCTTCAAGCTAATATCCCAAAGTATTTACAAAAGGTCAACGAAACTGAGTCGAAGTTGGATCCAGTTCCTGAGGCTTATGATGATTGGAAGAAATCTTTTTTTGCTTTTTCGGATTTTATTTGGTGGGGGGATAGGGCGAATGAATCTGCAGAGGATGAATTTAAAAACAAGATGATGTATCGCAAGTATTATTACAAACGTCCTGCGGGCATTGAATGGTTTTCTCCCTGGGTGAGGTGTGACCCTATTGAATGGCTGGATATTAGAAATGTAGTATATAGGTATATACGCAGTATCACATCATTGAATTATGTACAAATGAGTCGTTTGAGACCAAGCAAGGTGATCTCAAATACAGATTATTGCACGCAACTAGCAGATAGTTTAACAAATGACCCTAATTGGAAACAAGGCACAGTTAAAGGTGCTCATGAGTTAGTCTTTCGATGTTATGATGTTTTTCCTTACAGCAACAATGCTGCCCAAAAGATCTTCGACATGAGCGTGTTGATGGCAGATTTTTATGTCTTTTCTAACTATTCAACTAATGGTGCTGGAACTGACATGCTTTATAGGTTATTTAAAGAACAAGTTCTTCACTTTGACAGCAGTCTACATTTCCATGACTACTTTGGCAGGGTATTGGGCAGAATGAATGACGCTCATATATCATACAAAGTGGATTGTTATGAACAGTTTACTTTTATTCAACCTGTATTCATTCAATATTACAATGGAATGATGTATATCAAAAAAGTCAATTCACTAAAGTTGCAAGAATGGATAGGCGCTGAAGTTCTGTATATCGATAGTGTCGATGCAATTAATAGTATTACTAATTATGTAGATATACTCGGTAAAAGTCATTATAAACATCAGCGATTTACTTTGGGGATTTCTCGACCTTTTTTTGATTCTTTTTCTCAGGACTTTCTGCTTGAAAGAGGGCTTTATCTCAAACGCTCAACTATACCATACAGGAGCCATGTGGTATATATTCTTAAAAAGCCAGACGATAATCGAATTTTTGAAGTAGAGGTCGATTGGTTGGTATTCAAGAATCCTACTCTTGTAGGATTTAAGGACCAATACTCTTATTGGAATAGGAACTGCGAAGCTAAGCCTCTAAAACGAATTGTCAAGGCTTCAACTACCTCCCTGCAAAGAAGGAGCCCTGGGGTATTAACTCCTCATACCAGTAACATTAAAAGACGGTCTCGGAATCTACAGTTGCAAAAGCGAAGTGATGCTACTACTTATAAAGCTACAGTTGATGGGACGGTTCCTATTACTGTAGGACCAGGATTTGTCTTTTTTATATTAAACGATTCCAAGTATGGAGATTACGGCGTATTAGTTATTCAGACATTTAATGTAGCAGATACAGATGCTTGGTTCAGGAATATGAGAATAGGTTTCACGACTTTGATGGATAAAGGAATCACCCGGTTATTACTCGACTTGACTGGGAATTCAGGAGGGATGTTATGCTTGGCTTACTCCCTGTTGGGTGTCCTATCACCATCACCTACCTATCCGTTTCCAGCTACTAATTACACCTATGGAACTCGAACTTTGATGACAGACAGTCTTAAAAGGATAGAAAATTGCACCGCTGAAGCCAAAATCAAAGTATCACCTTTTAAATTACAAAGCTTTACCAACTTGGAGACTCGAAGTGATTTTCCAGATGGAAGTAACTGGGAATATGGAAGCGAAGTCATTCCTAAAAAAGTTGGTGGTTTTTCCTCCGGGTATTCTAGATTCGGCCCTTACTTGATGGATAAATGTGTAATGAAAGGCACTGACTTACTTGCTGATGTTAAACCCAAGTTTGCAATAATTATGGTGGTTACTGATGGTTTGTGTGGATCCTCATGTGCTATTGTCGCTGCCTACCTTCAGCAGCATAATACTTTTGCAATCGTCATTTCGCGATATAATGATGTCGGAAGTGATAACAACAGTTTGCCAAATTTATATACTTTTGCTGGAGGCCAGGTAGTTAATTTTGATAACATAAAAGATGTAGCAAGAAGATCTTCATGTTTTGATATGATCCCTGATGTTCTTGAAAGCACCCAAATGTCGATTACATATCGCGCCATTTTCAACATGGAAGATAGAAAACCCCGTTAGAATATTTTGAAATGTTTACCTATCCATACCAATATACCAAGAGCTATGCTGATTCATTTGCTGCAAGGTGGAAAGATTTTTTCCCATTTGGGATAAAAACCATCGAAGACAATACGCATTATGGTGGTAACAGTGGTGACCTATCATCGTGCGAGGGAACAAATTTTTTTTGTTAATGTAACTTCAGAAATATTGAATTTTGTGAGTTGTCTCCAAATATTGATCAGCTTTTCAATACTTCTATTTTTCTTGTTTAACTAGTCTTCTTTAAATTACCCTTGGCCTGCCAGTTCCGAGTATCTTCTCAACAAAGGTGGCACAATAAGTTCTACAAAGAACACGGAAGCAGCAGAGTGGGTTTACAAGATGAGACATTCTAGAAATGACCCAGAGTGACGGAGATTGGTGCAAAGGTTTGTTTGTTTTTTGCGGGAGTTGGAATCCGAAATTTTAGAATCTTCTAATTTTTATTACTCATCAACCACCACCACCTCTCCTTTCGTGGGTGTGACTTGGATTTCTTCTTTTACTCTCAGTAAAGCAATAAATATGCCTACTCCTTCTACGGCCTGCATCATGGTCAGTCCTATAGCTCGAGGGCTGTTTCATCCGCCTTCACTGCTGGAACCCTTGAAAAAGCGATTCCGGGATTTTGGAGAAGTTTTGGAATGGAAGCCAATACGGACTTTGGGACAGATCATGATCCGATATGCTCATCCTGGTCAAGCCATGCGTGCTCAAGAAGAGATGCACAAGTCTACCTTTTTAGATCGAGAATTAAACGTTTATCCAGCTGGGCCAGAGGATTTCACACCAGTCTTGGTTGAACGAGAAAAGGTATGCTGTCAGGGGGTTGATAGTTGATTTGACGGAGGGGTTAAACAGAAGGAGATTATCCGTTTGGTCCCTTCCATCTCTGGTAGTTTCTTGGCAGTTCCCGCTCAAACCCACATTTGGTTGATCTCGCCTCCTTCATCTCCACCACTTGGCTGGGAACAAATTCGCGAAAGTGCTCCGAATACACTTACTCATGCTCACGATCTCTCGCATGATCTCAATTCAGGATTATTGGCACCTCGACCTGTACGCCCTGGTCAACAACACCTTCCCACTTGTTTGGAGGATTCTTTTAAATCCAGCGAAACAGCACCACCATTGCTTAGTTATCTGCCATCTCATACGGTCCAGGTCAAAGACACCAGATTGCAGTGTCCAGCAATTGCAGTGGAGAATTGGGACGAAGAGGATGAAACAGGAGTAACTGTAGATGAAGCGTTAAGGGTGTTTGGTGAACGGGTGAGACAGAGACAAAGAACTCCAGTCCCAGGAGAATTGGGTGAAATGAGCGGGAGGATTAGAGCTCCAGGCTTACCAATTCCAAAGACGGCACTTCCACCATTTTAATATGTATTGTTTTATTCTATCTTTATAAGCGCTGAGGGAGGGAACCAATAAGAATTCTGAATTATATAAATTTATTTTTTAATGAAGCATTTCTATAGGTTGAATTTAATGGAATTGGAGCCCATGTTGATGACGCCACCACGATAAGAGCCACGTTTCTTCTTATTCTTCTCAGCCCTAAATCCTTTTCCACGCGTTACTATTAAATCCTTATGCGCCTTGAAGCCAAATGGATCCGCCTTGCAAAAACAGTCAAACCATTGATTATTAATGGAAATTACCTCGGGTTTGTAAGTATTGTCTTTTAATCGATCATCAAAATAAACCACGTCTTCTTCCTTAATTCTGGAAAATGGCTACCCACTTTGTTAGCTCACTTGTACCAGACTTACTTGGTTCTTGGTGTTGTCCTTAGAGGTGGTGGCAGTGGTGGGAATAACACTACAAAGTTTAGCGAAAGGGAAGGTAGAGTTACTCCTTGGTCATTTCTGCTGATTCTATCTCGTCATTATCTTCGTTTTCATCATCGCCTTCTTGGTAATCATTATCGTCATTAGGTCTAAAGAAATATATATCAATATGTAAAAGATATGATAATAAGAATTACTTTTTATTTTCCTTTTCCTTATTTGCCTTCTTTTCCTCCTTCTTAGCCTTCTTTTCTTCCTTCTTTGCCTTCTTTGCCTTTTTTAACTTCTTTTCTTTCTTTCTCTTTCTCTTCTTCTTTCTCACTGCACTGCTATCACTATCGCTGTCGCTGCTGCTGTCGCTGCTGCTGTCGCTGCTACTGTCGCTGCTACTATCACTGTCGCTGCTACTAGTGGTAGTAAAACCGCTAATATGATAAGGATCACTAGAAGATGAACTAGAGCTGCTGCTGGAAGATGAGCTGCTAGAACTACTCGAACTAGATGACGAATCATCATCAGTAGAGCTAGAACTACTGCTGCTAGAAGAAGAACTGCTAGAACTCGATGATTCTGTATCCATAGCTTTAACCCCAGTTGGAGGAGCATCAGAATCACTAGATTCATCACTAGAATCCTCACTAGAATCATCGCTAGAACCAGAACTCTTGCTAGAGTTTGAACTGGATTTCGATTTACTGCTAGAACTTGAACCTGATGAGCTAGCATCTGATACAGCAGTAGCTTCTGATTCCGAATCCGATTTAGATCCAGATTCCGAGGAAGAAGAAGCCTTGGAGGACTTTGATGAATCAGACTTTGCTTCAGATTCAGACTCCGATTCCGAGGAAGAAGAATCACCTATAAAAAAAGAAGGGGAAAAAGGAGTCAACAGGAAAAAAAGGGAAACTTACTGGATTCAGTAGACTCGACTTCGGATTTAGGTACAAGGTTTAAAAGATGCGATAGTTCGACAGCAGGCTTCGTAGTACGTTGTTTTTCAATAACCTGGTGGGCAAAGGGCAGATATAAATGGGAAAAAACAGGTAATTGGACTAAAATCGACAACAAAGTACCAACCTGTTTATGCTTTTTGGTAAAGGCCAGGGCGAGATCCTCACTCCCGCATTTGATTAAGAAGGAGGCAACGGCAGGATAAAGCCTTTCATAGATTTTGGGGTTTTTCTTGGAATCACTGGAACCGGCAGAAGAATTGGACGACGACGACGAGGTGGAGGAAGGCATTGGTTAACGCTGAAAAAACAGTGAAGAAAAAAACCAACCAGGTGTTCAAAAAAAATGCTACTTTGATCATTTTTGCTGGGTGTTTAGCCAAATTTACTGTTGGAAATACCACTCCGCTTTCTCAGATTGGAAAGCCATGGAATCTGCTAGAAGGTGCCAAGACAAAAGTATATTTACAAGCTCAGAATGCCAGATCGACTACTAAGGGCGACTTTGGCAGCAGCTTGTTTAGCATTGGCTTTTTTGGAGGAGACATTCTCCGCTTCAAACAACTGGTCAAACACGCGAACAGTGGCAAGGAATCCCATGCCCAGCTCATTACCCTTCAAGCCAGCCTCATGAAAAGTGTATTCAGGGAGCTTTAAAAGGCGAGTTTGACAATAAACGTTGAGGATGGAGACGTAATCCACACTTCCATCTGAATTAAGCGTAAATGTCCTGCTTGCCAATCCACCACCCATCGCATTATCAGGGGTCTGTTGTGCTGGACGAGGCGCATGATAAAGAGGAGGGTGAGGAGCATCATCCATGGCCATTAGTGGCGTATTACCACCAGAAGCAAGGATTCTTTCAACCTGATCCAAACGACCAACTAGTGACAACTCAAGCTGATCCAAGCGGTGAGATAGTTTTTGGTTTTCCTTGTCCAGCCGAATCACCATTCGCATCAACTGCGCTGTTAAATCACCATTTCCTCCTGTATTCGAGAGAGACAAGATGGAGGTGGGTTCAAAGTACCGATGTTGATCAACTCTGGTTGTTTGAGTAACCGTGGGAGGAGAAGGAGGCGGTGGTACTGATGGTTCAAAATTTAACGGAATGTAATCTTCTGAAGTTGTAGTTGGTGGATTCATAGAACGTTAAAGATCTGTGACTCCTCCTCTCCTAACACGGTAAAAACAACAAAACGTGATAAATTAGAGAAATCCCAATTTTATTTTAACCATCAGCACTAATTATCATTGGCAATTATTGTGGCAGCGGTGGTGGTGGTGGTGGTTACTTCTTCTTCAACAACATCAACTTCAGCAGCACCAGCAGCATCTGTAGAAGCAAGGTCAGCTGCAACTTCAGCAGCTGCAACGTCAGCAACAGCAGAAGAGGATTTTCCCATAATCTTTGCCAACTTTTCCTCAGCCTTCTTCTTATTTTCGCGGGTTTTTTCATCCTGATTTTCCTCAAACCAGGCCTTCTTGGCTTGAATGGCTTCCAGACATTTGGGCACATCCGATTTTACCAAGGGAAGATCCACTTTGAGTTCACTTAGGATTTCAATGACTGAGAGTGGCAGGTTAAACTTGGTGGACTTTTCCACTCCAGATTTTCCACCAGCACCACCACCAAGACCAGAAGAAGAAGCAGATTTCTTGGACTTTTTACCAACGAAAAAGACATCTTCCTCTTGCTTTCCTCCTTTTTTACTAATCACCACGGCCTTTTCTGGTAATGCTTCCACTACTCGACGATTGCTGTTAGTAACACTAGTAGCGGTAACAGTGACAGGAAGAGCAGAAGAAGAATCCGAAGTAAACTGAGCCTTCAAAACATTATGAACCACCTCACATTGATTAATCTGATCCATAAAGATGGGAATGGAAGCTTGTTCCAACTCCAACAAGGCCTGGTCACGCTGTTTTTCAAAGATCTCCTGTTCTTTTCTACTCCGCTCTCGCTCAATCCTTCGTTGACGCTCTTCCTGCTGGAACTGGTAAAACAGATCATTGGCGCGTCTAAACTCCGCTTGTAATTCCCTCTTCTTGGCAAAGGCGGCATCCAATCGCTTTTGCAGATCATTGCGTTGTTGCTGGAGTTCCTTGCGTTTGGACCAATCCGCGTCCTTTTCCTTGTTCAACTTTTCATACTTGGCCTGAAGCGTGTCCAACTCTTCAGACACCTTTTTATTCTCAACGCCTTCATCATCCAGCTTCTTACGCAGTTGATCGATGTGGTGTTTATCAGCATCGATGGATTTCTGAATGTCGTTTAGTCCGTCAATGACCTTGCGATTCCTCTTCAAAGTGGAAATCTCATTAATTAACCGCTTCTCATCAATCAACTTGAGCTGGCCAGACTCCACCTGAGCCTCCATTTTTCTATCACCGACAAGTGAGATGACACCAATAAAGAAAGGATACTTGATGTGTAATTCCATTTCTTCAACAGTCTTGAAGGGACATTTAGCACGCATTAGCTTCAAGTCATTATTCTACCCATGCCTAGATAAAGTAACAAGTAGAAGGATTACCTTTTTCTTCATACTTTCCTGATATCTCTTTAATCCGTCAAATAAATCATTCTTTGCCGACTTGGCCACTTGTAATTGTTCACGCAATTGTTGCATACGTTGACGAAGTTGACTTCTTTCGTCATTTTCCCCACCACCCGTAGAGTTTTCGTTACTTTGCTTGGATAATGTTTCTCGAACAGTATTCTACAGAGTGATTAGCAAAGTGAGAAGAGAGTACCAAGTCTGCACGAATTTGCTCCATCTCCTTTTCTACATCGGCTACTTGAGCCTTGAATTTTTCTTGATCGGGTTTTTGAGGACGTGGGACCTGACCTCCTTTTTGTTGGTGTTTGGCTACATCGACAGTGCTGGCGGTGGTAGTCATTTTTTTCCAATACAGTTTGGGGCGAAAAGAGATAAAAATTACCCCTTAAATAATTAAATAAGAGGGCAAGAAATAAATCAACAAAAAAAATAAATGTATAGCAAAAAAAGGAGGGGATAAAACAAGGGAGAGAGAGGGAGAGACTACTACATCAAGGAACAGGATTTCTGATCCTTCTTTTGTAGGCTTCCCAAGGGACGAGCAGAGGGAGAAAACTGTTCAATCTGCTTCAACAAGAGCCAGAAAATCTCCTCAATGTTCAGGTTCATCTTTGCTGAGGCTTCAATGAATCCTGCGCCCCACGAATCAGCCAACTCCTGCGCCTCTTCTCTTTCGACCATTCTGTCTTCTTCCAGGTCGGTCTTGTTGCCAACCAGGACCAGTGGGACTGAGTCAGCACCCAAAAGATTCAGAATCTTGTCTCTTATAATCTCACACATGGTCAGCGTGGTTCTGCTGGTAATACTATAAACGAGGACGAAACCATCCACTCCCAGTACATGCGAATGATGCATTATGGAAAACTCTTCCTGGCCCGCAGTGTCGATAATATTGCAGGTGTACTCGATATCTTCATGGAAAAGTCGCTTCACATAGGCCTGTTCTACCGTGGGCACGTAGACTCCATCAAAGTGACTCGACACAAACTGCCGGGTCAAGGAAGTCTTGCCTTTACCCCCCTGCTCCATCAGTTTTGGCTAAAGTGTTTACCTACAGCCTGGCTTCCCAGAATGACAATCTTGCGAGTCTTGCTAGTCATGAACGATATGGCTTAATGAGAAAGTGAGAAGGAAAAAAAACCTGCGCGGTGAGCACGTGCCATTGACACCTGCGAGAAATGTAAATTTTATTTCGCCATGCTTGTCAGCTCGTCCTCCTCCACCAATCGAAGCGCCCGATTCCATAGTTCATCGTCCAATTCTCTCAAGTCTAGCTGGAATTCACCTGCACAACACTCTCTTCATTAACCCCAATCACGCATATACCCTTTACCGCTTGCTGGAGATGGCTGTAGATTAAGTCCCAAATACGACTCCCTTTTTCTCAATAAATCTTCTTCCATTAATTTCTTAACTAATGCTTGTTTTCCCTCCAAGGTCATACAGGATATTCGCCAAGACATTCTTACCAATTCTGCCTATTCCCTCCCCTCCGCTCTTAATATTTACTACTAATTTAAAGTTACCCACCGTTCTGGCATCTACTGGTGCATGAGAAAGTATCGATTTTGAGGCAGGTACACAAATTTCAAATGGCTTAATTACTTTCATCAATCATCATCTCAAAAGAGAGGGAGGCAAAGAATTACCAATTGTACAATGGCTTCATAGGCAAAATTGTTAAAGTGCAAGTCATGTTGAAAGGTGAATTTAAAGGACTTCTTCTTAACCAAATCTTCTTCATCGGTGTTGGTTGCAGTCGAGGTGGTGCTTAAGGATTTGCCCGGGGTTACAATGAACTCGGGATCGATAAATAATGTAAAAGGAATAAAGAAACCTCCCCATCCTTCTTCTTCAATAAAATATGGTGCTTCTTTCAAATCTATCCTTCTTTATTACCACACCTTGATAAAGCAAATACCTTGTGGTGGTTTGTTGAATGTGCTATGTAGGACATATCTCAACTTACGAACTCCAGGAAGTGTGGGATCAAGTGGTGCGGTTTGTAATGGTATCCCATCATTGGAAGGGCCTTGAGCAGGATCCTTGAGAATGGCTAATAGATCAATCCGCCATCTTCGCCAAGGAAGTGATTCATTTTCCAAAGGACGATCGTTTAGGATGACATGGCGAGTAACCACCAAAAGCTGATTCCATCGTTGTTCACTCATTTTCCACTTCTTCTTCGTCTTCTACGACTACTACTACTACCACTGTTGTTGCTATTATTACAATTGCTACTATTACTACTACACTCTCTAAAAAAATAAATCATGTGACTTGACCAGAAATGAACACTGAAGAAATTCGCCAACAAGTCTTTTCCTACCTCCCCGACGTCTCTCTCCTTAAATGCGGGTTGACTTGTAAAAGCTGGCTTCTAAGCATTCTTCCCCATTTGGCGCAACATTTGGAGCTCAATTTTAATGCCGAACCTCTGGGCTTGTCCAAATACATGGCGCTTAAAAGTTCTCTCCAATTCGGGCAAGTTCTAGGTCGCCTCTACCACCACCTCGCACCAATTAACATCGTTTAGGAAGTGAATCGGTGGATTTTACGACTACTACCACCTCACTCTGCCTTACCCTGGATCTTTCCTTTTTCATGTTGCGTAATGTGTTGCCCTTGGCAGATGATTTGATCAAGGAGAAGGCGTATGCCAACAGTTTTAGTGTTTTGGGGTTTTTAAAAGATGCGAATTTTCCTAAACTCGAGTCTCTTTCTTTGGATTGCTTATTCTCTAAAAAGGATTTATCAAGTCGATTAGATGAAGCTAAACTTAAAAAGAAGCTAAACAGAAATGGTTCTAGAAAAATGACCCACTTGGCCGAACAAGCCATTATTAGCGGTGTTCAATCCATCCTGGCCTTTTCAAAGTACAACTGTTCAACGGGAAACTTGAAACATATAAACCTGAATTTCGGCGATTTCTATTTATCTCCAAGCGAGTTTTATGCCCAGTTGGATTCGCATCTATTGTTGGAAAGCGTTGTTGCCTGTGTGGATTTCGCTATTTCTTCCACCAGAGGTGTCACTACTAGGAGTTCCACCATGCGCGGTAGGCACTTGAAGAAGCTGGCATTAACTGTTTACCTACCAACAACGCAGGAAAAAATGAACATTTGGTATGGAGAAATGAACAAAATCCTCCATTCTTCACCAGATTTGAGAGATTTAAAGCTGGTCCACCTTTTGCCAATGGAAATTCCAGTGTCCAAAGAATGGCAGCTATTGTTTTTATCCCTTTGTCCTTCTTTGATCAATCTGCACTATGAAATTATGAGTTCAGACGAAGAATGGCCTCCCTCTTCCTCGCTTGCTTCAATTAGTTATGTTGGCTTGAAAAGTTTATACCTGGGATCTGGAACTGAACTCTTGACACCAATGTTACAATATGGCCTATTGGGTGAATCTTTAAAATCGCTGAATATTGGAACTACTTGGAATCTTGCTGAAATATTCGCCGCTTGTCCCACTTTGACCCATCTAACCATGCGAGGATTTTATATATCTTCGCACTTGAGTAGAGTGCCAATTGGACATTGCTTATTAAACCAAGCTCCTTCGACTCTATTGGAATTGGCTGTTCGTAAGGTCTACTTGGATGAAGACTGGCTTCTTTTATTATTGAAACGATGTCCTGACCTACGACGGATTATTGCTCAGGAATTTCATACCAAGCCTCCCTCCAGTATGTATTCTTGATCTCAATTAATAAATCGTTTGTCATCTGGGTGAGCGTAGATATTAATACAGTGGCCTTTGTTAGTTTTGATCAAAAGTTGCTTAAGAATTCATTTGATGTGGTGGCTTTTCGTAATTCTCGCCATTTGGGCTAACGGTGGTGTTGTGTTGCAATAAAATATCTTCTGGTGACTCATCTAATCTGTAAAATGTGATAAATTAGGAGGAAATCCATCAAGAATACAAAGGAATATATCAAAGCGAGTGGATTTTATTTATTTACATTAAATATAATAATAATAAAGTGGTTAATAATAGCAGAGCTCCCCCCACATTTAGATTAACTTTGTTGGAGTTACGTCAACAAAACAAGTCCGTTCCCTCACATTCTACTAGGTCACCATACATACCACCATAAAGCGTTTTGCTTTCGATAGTCTCCATTGCAAATGGGAAAAAATCTTTCCATCTTGCAGCAAATGAATCAGCATAGCTCTTGGTATATTGGTATGGATAGGTAAACATTTCAAAATATTCCAAAGGTGTTCTTCTATCTTTCATGTTGAAAACGGCACGATATGTAATCGACATATGCGTTTGTTCGAGAATATCAGGGATCATGTCAAAACAAGAAGACCTCACCGCTACATCTTTTACATTATTGATATTAACCACTTGACCTCCAGCAAAGGTATATAAATTTGGTAATTTGCTGGAATCAGTTTCCAGAGTAAGAACGATTGCAAAATGACCATTCTGTTGAAGATAACCAGCGACAATGGCACACGATGATCCACACAATCCATCAGAAACCACCATGATTGTTTCAAACTTAGGTTTTATGTCAGCAAGTAAGCTAGTGCCTTTCATTACACATTTTTCCATCAAGAATGGGCTAAATTTAGAATATCCATAGATATATCCGTTCACAAATTTAGGCTTAATTTCACTCCCAAATTCCCAGTTACTTCCATCTGGAAAATCACTTCGAGTCACCAAGTTGGTAAAGCTTTGTAATTTAAAAGGTGATACTTTGATTTTGGCCTCATCTACGCAAGTTGCTATCCTTTTGAGACCGTTTGTAATCAACGTTCGAGTTCCATAACTGAATTCGGTAGCTGGAAACGGATAGGTAGGTGATGGTGATAGGACACCCAACAGGGAGTAAGCCAAGCATAACATCCCTCCTGAATTCCCAGTCAAGTCGAGTAATAACCGGGTGATTCCTTTATCCATCAAAGTCGTGAAACCTATTCTCATATTCCTGAACCAAGCATCTGTATCTGCTACATTAAATGTCTGAATAACTAATACGCCGTAATCTCCATACTTGGAATCGTTTAATATAAAAAAGACAAATCCTGGTCCTACAGTAATAGGAACCGTCCCATCAACTGTAGCTTTATAAGTAGTAGCATCACTTCGCTTTTGCAACTGTAGATTCCGAGACCGTCTTTTAATGTTACTGGCATGAGGAATTAATACCCCAGAGTTCCTTCTTTGCAGGGAGGTAGTTGAAGTCTTGACAATCCGTTTTAGAGGCTTAGCTTCGCAATTATTGTCCCAGTAAGAGTATTGATCATTAAACTCTTTTACAGTTGGATTCTTGAATACTAACCAATCGACTTTTACTTCAAACTTTAGTTCATCGCCTGGCTTTTTAAGAGTATATACCACATGGTTCCTATATGGTATAGTTGAGCGCTTAAGATAAAGCCCTCTATCAAGCAGATAATCTTGAGAAGAAGAATCGAAATATAGTCGAGAAAACCCCAAATTAATTCGATGAAGTTTATGATGACTTTTACCAAGAACATCTACATAATTAGTAACACTAGTAATTGCATCTAAACTATCGATATACATGATTTGAGCGCCAACCCATTCTTGCAACTTCAGTGAATTGACCTTTTTAATATACATCTTCTGGTCGTAATATTCAATATATACAGGCTGAACAAAGGAAAACTGTTCATAACAATTTATACTGTACGATATATGAGCGTCATTCATTTTGCCGATTGTTCTGCCAAAGTAATCATGGAAATGTAGGCTACTGTCAAATTGAAGTTTTTGATCTTTAAACTCTTTAAATATCATGCCAGTTCCACCTCCATTGGTGGAGTAGTTGGAGAAAACATAAAACTCCGCCATCAACAAGCCCAAGTCGAAGACCTTTTTAGCAGCATCGTTGCTGTAAGGAAAAGTATCATAACAACGAAAGACTAGTTCACGAGCATTTTTAGCTGCTCCTTGTTTCCAGTCAGGATCATCACTTAAACTGGCTGCTAACTGCGTGCAGTAATCAGTTTTTGAGATCATCTTACTTGGTCTTAAACGGTTCATTTGGTCATAATTCAACGAAATGCTTTTGCGTATATACCTATATACTACATTTCTAATGTCCAACCAATCAATGGGGTCATTCCGCACCCAAGGGTCAAAAATTTCATGAGCACCCTTAGGAAGGTTCTGATAATACTTTCGATACTTCATCCTATTTCTAAAGTCAACTTCTGGAGGTTCATCAAAATCAGGATTCTCTGTTCTTGTACGAAGCCCTTCACTGTAATAATAAAGTTCAACTTTGTAAGCATCAGGATCCTCGGGAATTGGTTCTAAAGTAGACTCAATTTCCTTCACTTTTTGTAAATATTTAGGAATATTTTCTTGAAGTTCATCGTAATCTTTTCCGCTGAACACATAACTTCGATTAACAATGAAGGGGGTTTTAATAATAGGAAAAAGTTCTGCGTACACACTGAAACAGTTATAGTTGTACCGCCTAGGAGCAGCAGATACAAAGGAGAAAAGAAATAGAAAAATAATTAACATATCTTGACAAATTGAATTGAGAAACGAAAGTGGGAGCAGTGGCAACTATTCATAATGATTATCAATTGATGGGGATTTTCAAAAATAGTTGGAAAAAGGAAAAATAATTTCTCCCATTCATTTTGGCTCTCGCCAGTTATATTTGTTGCAGTGTTTGCTATTTGATCCTCAAATCCTCACTTCTACATCTGAAATCACTAAAAAATGACCTTCTTGGTATAAGGAAAATCTCTGAATTCCTCCTTTACCACCACTTGCCTCCAATTGGTCCTTTTCTATGTTCTTTATTCAACTTTTTACGATCAATTCCGAACACTTACCTTTAGAGATTTTATCCAAGTAGTCTTTTCCAACAGTATTTCACTAAAATGCTACAAATGACAATTATCGATCTTAAGACTTGAAGTATCCATTCCTTTTTGGCATTAATAACCTCACTCGATTATTACAATGATGAAGATTACCAACAGATACGCGGTAAAACGTTTTTGAAACGCTGAATATTTTGCCACGGATTCTATCCCTTCTTATAGGCACTTTATCATTCATCTGAGAAAAAATAATGGCACTGCAGCGCTGCCTCAAAACAAGGTTACCGATCTAATCACCTTGTCCTGGTGAATCGGTATACCATGTTCCCCCTTTAGGTTCTGGGCTTAAAAGGAATATAGCCCAGCTATGTTAAAGCGAGAATTGATAAGGTCTGAATACTGGACTAACTCGAACACTATTTATTGGTAGGTTGAGTACTTTGTTTTAATTTCTAAGAAATATATAGTTTTGAACAAGTATAGAAGCGTTTTATATTTAGCACTCAGATTCAAGAAGGAATTATCATCACCAACACCCCCTACTTCTCCGTGCGTACAGCCTGACGACAGTTCCCACACAGACTCGGTTCCGACCGCAAATATTATCGGCTCCCTTTTTGTTGAAAATGCCGATGCAAGGTTGCCGGAGGCTAAAGCGCGTGTCTGTATATGAGAAATTAATGTAGTGGACGAAATAAATTCTCGTTTAGTTCATTAATATCTTATGAAAATTTAGGAAAATGTTATTTCAGTTTAATTTTGGATCAGGTGATTTCAGTAGTCATAAACTTATTTTCTTCTCTAAATATCAGTTTATCATACTATGCTTTGTACGCCACTCTCCCTTTTGTCCCTTGCCTCAGCACTTTCACCACTACTGCTACGGCCTCCGGGTGGAATCCATTTTCAACCATTCGCAGTGCCAAACTAAGAATATCCAAATCCAGCTCAATCTCCAATGTTCGCGAAATCTCGTATATTTGTTACTGTCACGTGAAAAGTATTTGTAAGCAGCACTGTTAAAAGTGTGCTGCTTTTCA
>QZWR01000309.1:0-19872 GCA_004114325.1 Zoophagus insidians | reverse complement strand
CTCCTGGTCGTGCCGTAACCAGTCGAGGGTTGGGCTTGAGGAGCTGGAGTGTATTGAGGATGAGCGACATTTTGATGATTAAATTTCAAAAAAGATGTAGAATCCGTTCAAAACTTTGTGCATTTGTTTGTGAAGAATCATAGATGTAGACGACGATGACTCCGAAGAAGATCTTTTTTGACTGGATAAGATAATTTTTGAAAACAGAAAACATCGCTGAAAAACACAACACCACTCTCAAACATCCGTAAACTCCCGCCTCGATCGAGGATCATCAAATCCTCTATCGCGTATTTTTCTAAATTCAATTCTGAAAACACCTGAATATATAAATCGTTTTGGCAAGCCAGCGCAAGTAGCAGCAGCAAACAACAACATGGGCATGACGACATCACATCTATTTCTAAAAATGCATTGATAGAGATACCGAATTTCAACCTCTATGTCTCCTGATGCCAGCACGCCATAGTTGTGGTTGTGAGAAACCTAACACATGCACACAACACGCCACTCTTACTCTGTCTAGTTTACTGGTCGTCGTTCAAGTTGCTCTCGATTCCAATGAGTTCGCCCCCGCCGTCGCTTCTGTCCTGGTTTAGACTCTGCAGAAAGTTGTAATCGCCCTTCTCCAGTAGCATGTTCATGTCTTTTTCGTAATCAAAGTCGTACGCCGCGAAGAGCTTCTGCTCCTCATCTGTGGGCACTCGCAGCTTCTGGTACTCGTCCCTGCCCTGGAAGAACTCGTGGATGTCCGAGTCGGGGTTCGCATTCATCTTGGTGATGTCTGGCACGAACTCAGCCTCGCCCTTGCCGTTCCGAATTTCTTCCCAGCTCAAAGGAGGCATTCTCTTGGACTCTCTCGTGAACCACTCGTGGTTCTTGATCTCCTCCGAGCTGATCCGCTCGTCCTCTCGGATCTTCAGCATCGACTTCAGCAAACCGATGCAAGCAGAGCTCACGTTGTAGTTCTTCTTCATCTCCGCACCTTCCACGCGCAACTGCAAGTCTCGCGGCGCTGTTTCCGGCTTCTCCGCCATCGCCGTGGCCGCAGCACGCACCGCGCTCTCTGAAAACGGCCTTGACAGCGTCAAAAACTCGTGGATCGTGACAGCCAGAGAGAACCAATCGGACTGCGCACCGTGCTTGTGCGTCGGCGAGTAAAGCTCGGGCGCGGCGTAGCCGCGCGTGCCGCTCTTTTGGTAGCAGAAGCCGTCCTTGTCCATGACGCCGGAGATCCCAAAGTCCGAGAGCTTGACCCAGCCTTTGGCGTCCATGAGGATGTTGTCAGGTTTGATGTCGCGATGGAGGACGCGCTTCTCGTGGATGTAGTCGAGGGCCAGGCAGAGCTGTGCGAAGTACCACCGGACTCGGCTCTCGCTAAAGGGGCGCTTGTCGGGGGTGTGCTCGAGGTTGTACCGCATGTCGCCACCGAGTGCAATATCCATCACCAAGTACAGACGTTTCGGGTCCTGGAAGGCGTAGTAGGAGTTACAGAGCCGCTCGTGGCGCAGCATCACCAGCAAGTTACGCTCGCGGAACACCTCGGCCACTCGGTCTTTCTTCAGAATCTCCTCCTTGTCCATGACTTTCATTGCAAGCCATTTTTGTTCGGGATCGCCTTTTTTTATCACTGCGTTCACTCGACCGAATCCGCCTATTTTGGTGGTTAGTTTTGCTCGTTTGTATATGTTTATATCTATCTTGTACTGACCTTTGCCGATGACTCGTTGGACATCAAAGTGCTTGAGTGATACTGGGCCTGGTGGAGGCCCTTTCGAACTTACTGTACAACCCATGGGGTGAATATTTAAATACTATGTAACAACAGCGAGCGTTTTGCAGATTTCTGGAAAAAAATCTAAAATGAACGTCTAAAAATGACAGGAATTCGTTCAATAGTATCCGAAGCTTCGTTTGGCTATAAATTTGGTCGGAAATACCTCTTCGTCTAAGGGAATTCCTAATGGGCCTTGTTTCAACGAAAAAAAAGTATGATTTTTCCGTTTACGAGGAGGATGTGAAAAGAAAAAGTGTGTGTTTTTTAAAACCAAAACCAACGCTTATCACACCAACAACAAAACGGAAAGTGAGAAACGGATCTAAGTAGATCTTTTATCTTGACACCTTTGTTAAGGCTGTATCGCGTTTCAGATTTTGAAAATTTGAATCACTTGGATGCGAACTTGATTCCTAGCACAACGGAGTTTTCGACCGAAGGGAACTAGAAATTGTCAATAATTTTGGAATAACACTTTCCAACAAGGAAGATTTGGAGAGACGAGAAACGAGATTTGATTGCGGTAAAAAAACACTGGACAACTTTTTTTTCTGAATTCTTCTGGTTGATTTTTCCTCCTCTTATGAAGGAAGAACAGATAGAGATGTGAGAATGGGTCCAGTGAGCACCTTCACTGTTCCCAAATAAAAATTCTTCATTCATAAAATCGTTCCAAGCTACCTGATATTCTGGCAGGGGAAGACTAAATACATCAAAGCTAATTGATCCCTGAAAACAGAACTTTCATATTCGGCTTGGTCGTGCCTCCTTGGCTTAAAACCTCCCCAATCTGTTTTTCCCAAAAAACAAAAAAACTTGAACACAAACCTAATTCAATTTAAACCAACTGAGACTTTGAAAAAGAACGATTTTTGAAGTAAATGGCATCTCAAAAAGCAACCATGCGCACCCCAGTGGAACAGGAGCATCGCACCAACACTCGTAAAGCAAATTCAAACCCTCTGCGAAACTTGGCAGCGGCGGCGGCGGTGCCTACTGCTGCAGTGTACCCAAAACCGGTGCGAGATTTGACGCCTCAGCTCAACGGGAACAAGCGAGCTAAGAAAGACGAAACGGAAGAGGCTGAGGAAGAGGAAGAAGCAGAAGAAGGCGAGAACGGAGAGGAGGAAATGGAGGACTCCGACGATGAGGAGAAACAGCGACAGATTGCAGCCGAGCTTGCAGTTTCTCGTCAGAAGCAGCAACAGCAGCAGTACCGAGCCAATGACGCTCCCCAGCGTTTCAGTGCGCTGAAGCCTGATACACATTATGACCCTCTGTCTGAAATTCTAAAGGAGGGTGACCAATTATTCATTCAGTACTTTCAACGACCGTATTCTTGGCGACGAACGGAGTGCTTGCGTCTCATGACGGATTTGATCAAGGCCATGAAAGAAGATCCCCGCGTCGAACTCTATTTGGGAAACATCACGCTTGCAGGTTCAGAAGAGGAGAAAAAAAAATTCTCGATTTTGGATGGGCAACAGCGGTTGACTACGTTCACGCTGATCATCGCCATCCTCCGGGAGGCTTTCTTCCGTGCTCAGCACTGTGCTCAAGAAAAAGAGGGTGAGGCCGGATTGTATGTGGAGAATTGCGAGAAACTGTTGTTCACACGGATTTGGAGTAACAATACCCGTGCACTAGAGAAACGTCCGATTTTGGTCGTCTCCGACTCTGTGAGCGAGATTTTCAAAACGTACATCCACTGTCCCACCCCAAAGAGTTTTGACGATCTCGATCCCGCGAAGTTTGAAGGAAACAGTCTCCAGCAGACCATAGTTACCGCGATTCAAACGATTAAAAGTGCGCTTGATGAGGCTTTCCGAGGAAATCTTCAGGAGCTCATCAAATTCTTCGAATTCGTCGTCAACAACGCCAAGTTCATCACTTTTAAAATCGGAACTTCCAATAACCCTCAAGAGAGGCGAAACTTGTTCATTTCGATCAACGACACGGGTCTGCCGCTCAGTCCCGAGGACAAGCTCAAAACCCATTTGCTGGGATTCGTTGAGGAGTTCCATTTGAAGAGACGAGAAACCTCCGTGTTCAACAGCAAGTGTGAGAGATGGGAGACATTGGCTGGCTGTCTGGGCACATACACTAAGAGTCTTGTGATTGGCGATGACCACCCCTTGAACGGCTTTCAAGCTTTGTTTAGACTGTACGCGATTTTGAAGCTCCAAAAGGTTGATGTCGTGCACGAATGCCACGATGCGATCAAGTCTCTTCTGACGAGTCAAGACAAGGCTGTTGAGGTTTTAGATGAAATCCTTGAGTACGGGGAGGTTTACCTTTGCATTCTCTCGGGCAAGATCCCTGAGTTGAGCGAGCAGACCGAGATCGCTGTCAACGTGGAAGTCATGCTCAAGATTTTTGTGCATATACCCCCACAATTCGATCTTGGTTGGCAGTTGGTTCTTCTCAAATTTCTCAAGGCCTGCTGTAACGTTTCAACGACCGTGTCGATCGACTATTGCATTTCTATTTGCTTGAAATTCGTCGCCACTGCCTTGCTCATTCAGAACTCCTCAACGACTCAGGAGACATATTTCACCAATGCTTGCATCGAACTCGCAACCACTCCTTCCAGTGATTTGGAAACCGACCTGAAAAACCTGGAGTTCATGAAATACCAGCTTTTGTTGAAAAAGTTCTCCAAAAGGTTGGAAACGGAATATTCGAAGATGTCGTTCGTAGGGTATGGACGTTGCCACATCCAGAAGCTCATCTACACGCGTGAAATTAATTCCAAAGCCTCTACTCCGATGTTTTTCATTCTTTGTCTATATGGCTATATCGTTGCATGCAGTGAGAGTCTCCGAACGGAATTGAAGAACTTCGCCGCTTCATTGCCCGACTTTTCGTTTCGAGGACTTGATACTGTTGGCAAAAACTCCAAGCTTTACCTTGTTTCCTATGAACCAGCTGTGCGAAGGAGAAGGAAAAGGAGCGCCTCCGGTACCCGCACCTTGGGAAATGTGGTGGCGAGGCACACTTTGGTCGAAAACCAATCAACTAGCGTAAAGGATTCCAAGCTCATTCTCAACATGAACAGTGATTCTCTCCCTGTTAAAGATCGCCACACCATAATGCTTGAAAATTTTGATAGCTGGATTCTTTTGGATCCCTACGAACTTTCAAAAAACTTTAAACTTTGAACGATTAACCAGCTTCGATATTAATAAGCTCTTCTAACTGACTTCCCTTTAAACTCCAAATTTTTTTGTTTTTTCAAGAAATAGAATGGTTGCGATTTTGTTGTTTTCAAACATTTTTTTTCTTTGTTTTTGAGAAACTGGTTGCGACAAGATTTCAAGATTCTTATCTATGCTTGTACGTGCTCGAAACCGAAGCAGAATGAATGAAAATGCCTGAAAAGCTCACCCTATTGTGTTATCGACATAAAGTCATCGTTTTCTGTGGCTGAAATCCACAATTAAGCAAAGTACTTCGATTTTAACTCCTTAATGATCGTGAGTCGTAATATACAAACTCTTTATTAGTAAAAGAGAGATCACAGTTGTCTTCATCTTGAACTCACTTGATTAGGGAAGATGGCCAAAATTAGCAAAAGTTAGGGTTCACGAATGTTCTCACAAATGGAAGGCTTTTCATAGTCGATTCCTTATATCGACATCGCTAAATTATGCTAAAATAATCAATTGCTCAAGCTGTAAATTAAGGGGAATTTGGGTTCGATTTCGATTGAATTGGTTTGAAAACGTCACCTTGGTCTGAAGTTTTCGAGCTGGAGAGTATTCTTGATCATCGGGCACAGGTTTTGCAGCCTAAAACTTGTGTTTCCTGGTTCTCTGGCAGATTTCTACAGAACTGAGAGCTAGCCATGAGTTATCGAATCAACTCTTCAAAGTTCTTGACAAATTTTCAGCTAAGCGAACAAGAAGTTGGAAACACAAAGGTTTTTCTCGGTAAGCAATGAATTTACCCAATTTAAAGGAAACCCTGTATCCGCAATCGAGATTATCACAGAAGGTTCCAGTAAACCGTAGCAGATTCTTCATTGTAAAAGGCAATCGAGAAATTTCAATTTGAATTGTGGTCAAATCACATGATAGTTAGTCAAGTATCACGATTCGAGGATTAAATCTCTAGCTCATATGAAAAAAACATCATTTCCTCTGCGAAGTTGACCTGATGGGATTGAACGCTATTTAGTTGATTTTATGGAGCGGTCTTGATATAGATCTAATTTTTTGGCAAAGCCTCCACAGCTAGAGGCAGTTTATCAATCAGAAGACTCAGTACGTGGTCAATAATTGTGGGCACCACGATGTAGAGTTAGAGGAGCAGTTTCCTCTTTGTACTTATCATATGTACATTGGATGAGAACTTTCTGCTGCGAATCTTGATGGTAACGGACCCTGGTTCGCTACCAGAGTTGAAATCTTTGGCGTTCAAGATTTTCGGAAAAAATCTTTGCGTTCAAAGATTTTATTTTTTGAAAATGTTTGAAAAATGTTTGGTTTCAAGATTTTTCACAAAATCGCAACCATTCTAATAGAAAGATTTTTGTTTTTCTTTATGAAAACTCAAACAAGAGAATTTTGACTTCACGTTCACTCTTCACATCTTTGCAAAACGGCAAAACGGTTTTTTTGTTGTTTTTCAGAATATCTTTGTTTCACAGCAGCTACATAACGAAGAAGGTTAGGCTTTTGTGATAAAGATCAAAGATGTACCCAGAATATGTTAAATTTTTAATAGAAAACAAAAAGTTACTCAAACTAAATCAAATGACTTCATGAGCCGTGACTGCAGTTTCTTTCGAGTTCATCACTCGGTTGTTGTTGTTGTAGTTCGATCGCATTGTGGTTTTCGTTTCAGGACTACCATTACTGGAGGAAGATTTCTCAAGTCTGTTGGTCAACAATTTGATCCCATGAGCGAAGAGGCCAAGAGTATCGAACATGAACCCCAAAAGAGAGAGACAAGGCCCAGTGATCGCCCATTCTTGAGAATGCGCGGGAATCGGAACGTAAATATTCACGGCGGTTCCAATGATCGTCAGCGTCAATCCAACCGCGATCAGAAACCTCGTGCGTTTGATGATGTTGATCATCGCGACGTACTGAGGACCGCCACTGCTTGCACACTTCTGCAATTCTCGGATAATCCAAGTCGATGCCCAAGTGAACACAACCAACAACGTACTGGACGTCACGATCAACAGGATGTAAGCGGCTTGTAACATATTCGTTACCAGAAAAGCAACCGAGGTCACGACTAAACTGGCTGCTGCGAAGAAGGTCAAGAAATAAACTTTTTTCAAGGTTTTCAAAGGTCTCATTTTCGAGGAAGAGTAGGAGACCTCAGCAAAAGCACCGGTGTGGAGGATGATGATGGTGGAAACGATGATCAATGTAAATCCTCCAACGTAGTTTCGTTGAGGATGCAAGTACGGTAATCTAAGTCCGTTTGCAAGAGCGGACACCGACGTTGGGTTGGAAATCCCGACGATCTGCATGCAGGTGAAGACGATTAATAAAATTGCTGCAACGAAAGCACCGAGAGTCGACAACAGCGTCAGGTTGATATGCTTCCGTTGGAAGTCGTATTTCAAAAAGCGAAAAAGCATAAAGGTGCGGAATGCGAAAATGACGACTTGCAAGAAAAGGAGGGAGCAAAAGAAAACAAACAAAAAGATCGTGGAGGAGGTTGGCACGTCGCAGCTGGGGAAGCCGTCGTAGTTGTAGTAATTCAAACAAGCGCAATACGAGCTAACGACAACGCCAGAGGAATTTGAAACGAGGAAACAACCAGAAGGTGATGGACAAGAATCCGGCATTAACGAACATTCGAATGGGGAGCTCATTGGTATGATTTTTTTGACAGGAGCGTTTGAACGAAGAAGGAAAGAATTTTTTTCGTTTCAAGCAATGAAATATCTAGACAAAACGGCTTTTGGGTTTTGGCTTTTTTTCCCACACGTCATCGACGGTGTTTCAGTTCAGCAAAGCGTGCGATTGATTAGCACTTTTCCTTTATTCTTCATGAGTCACCAACTCACCATTGTAATTGTTTCTGTGTCAACCGTGTGAGGTTGGTTTTGTCGAATAAAGAATGCCTGAAGTCTTGTTGGTTATGAAATGAAAAACGAAAGAAAAAATGCCAAGTTGTGTGGAGACCCCATCTGGTTACATCATCAACATCATTCTGTCATTCTCGTCATCGTCCGTCATTCTTCAGAGAAAGAGTATGTAAAAAGGAACAATTTCTTTTTTTTTCAAAAACCAAAACGAAAATTACATAGCTCAACATTCAATGGAGGGAGATATAATAAGTCATGTAGATAAACACAGGATTTTCTATAAACTGGAATCAATCACACATTCCGGACCCAGGTGGAGGCGAACATCTCGATGATGGGTCTTCTGACTTCGATCGGTAGTCCTCCGAATTTGGTGGATCGATGGCACATGCACACCACCAAACGGAACCTGTCCTTCATTCTCACGATCGTCTCGTCGACAGGTTTCGAGTTCCAGGACTTGATCGGAGCCAGGGATTTCACAATGTACTCTTGGAATGCACCGTTGAGACCAATCTTGCTCAAAGACGGATTCAAGAACATCCCAAACCCGATGCGTTTCATTTCCTCCTCCTCCACCTTGACACCGAACCTTGTCACGTCCAAGAACTTCAAGTTCCTGCTCATCTGCAGGAAATACCCGATCGCGGTGGCTTCCGACTTCTCGATCGGGCCGTACGTCTCCTGGTGGGAGCAGCTCGAGTCCATGATTTCAATCTTCGAAGAAGCGGTGGATTTGAACAGCTCGACCGTGCCTTCCTGCCCGATTCCGTTCTCTTTCAACACCAAGGCTTTCAGGTTCTCGAACTTGCCACTTCGAATCGCACAGGACAGTCTCTGCACGCCGTTACCGCCAACACCGACTCTTCTTAAACCTAAAACTTCCAAGCTCGGTAACAAGGGAGCCATTTCTTCACTCAGGACTTCCACGCCCTTGTTCCCAATACTGGTGCCATCGAGAATCAAAGACTTCATTCTAAGTTGAGGATTTCGTTGAAAAGCTTGGGAAAGCGAAGTCAAGTTCGAAATCAGAAGATTCTCTGCCAAGATGAGACGTACCAGTTGCAAGCTGGTATTCACTTCGATGGCGTGACTGAGAGCAACCAGGCCTTCGTTGGAGAACACGTTGCCTGTTAAATCAAGTTCCTCCAAGTGAGCAAGAGGTTGATGTTCAAGAGCGAGACTCAGGATTCGGATCTCCTGGTCTTTCAACGTGTTTCTAGCCAAATTGAGGGTAGTCAAGGAGGAAATCGCGTCCAAACAAGGAACGAGAAGAGTCATCCCAGTCGAGTACATTGGAGAAGAACAAATTGCGAGTTTCTTTAGTATCGAGGCCGAGTTTGTCTTGAAAGCTTTGCTGATGACTCGGATTCCCTTGTCAGAATCTTCATTCGAGAGGAATTCGAGGGATTCTAAATGTTCAACGAAGCGTTTGGATTGGAGGGCGGTGAGGAGAGAACTCTCTGCGGCTTTGCAGAAAGAATTACCTTCTAAAACGAGGGAGGTGAGTTGCAGGTTGGAATGGGATTTCAAAGCTTTGGAAAGTTGGGATAATTCGGATTCCTTCACCAGGTCCTGGAAAAAGAATCGAATCGTGACGTGAATCCTAAGTTTTCGCTGGGAATATTGCTTCTTTTTGAAGTCACCTGACAAGAATAAACGGAGGTCACTCCAACTTGGCAGGGTCACGGAAACGACGGTAAGGTCATTCTCATAAACACTGTACTTGGATTCTTGTTTGTTGTTGTTGTTCTTGCCACCAAACAGTTTGCTGAGCATATTACAGATCGATTGCGCTAAATGTAAATGCAGGTGATTTTTTTTCGATTTGTGCAAACAGTTTTCTTTGTTCTTGTTTGTGAGAAAAAGTTGTGCAGTGCAACCTTTTTTTTGGAAAAACAAAAAAACAAAAAAGCTTGCTGCAACCTACCTTTTGGATGAAAAAACGGAGTAAAACGACCGAACCTCGTGAAGATGGCCTTCCTCTTTACACGTGGCCACCATGCCATCCCTACTGTTCTAATGTACTAATCGAGCCGAAACTCAAGGGTGCTAGCAATACAGAAAACAAAAACCAAACAAATTAAAATCTATCAATCACGTTCCATCCGTCAAGCTCTGAGCCACAGCAGTATTGGTGATCCCTCCCCTGACAGACAAGTTCCTGGCCGACTTCGACTCAGAAGAGGTCTTCTTGTTCATTCTGTTTTCCAAAACATTGTTTCCATACGAAAACAGACTCAACGACATCACGGCAACGCCGAATAATAGAAAACAAGGCGCAATCGCACCCCAATCCTCTCCATGCCCAGGGTTGGGAATAGCGATGTTAATTGCCGTGCCTATTAATTCACTCACCGTTCCTAGAGACAGAACCAGTCGAGTCCTCTTCAGGATTGTAATCATGTTTCCAAACTCAGAAGGCCCTCTTCTGAGTTCTTGAATCATCCAATGTGCTCCCCAAAGGAATCCAGCCACGAACAAGGCCGACACGGCTTCCAAGAAACAGTTCAACGCAAGCAGTGTTCCTGCTCCGATCAACGTGAACGCGATGATGAACACGCAAGAAGTCAGGATCGAAGTGAGGAAATAAACTCTTTTCAACGTTCTCATCGGCCGCATCTTGCTGGAATAGTAGGAAATCTCTGCGAATGCGCCGGTTTGGAGGATCAGAATCAGGGAAACCAGCACCAAACCGGCTCCGACGATGAAATTGCGGACGCCGTGCATGTAAGAGAGCCTCACCCCGTTTTTCCCCACGGATACTTTATCTGGGGAGGAAATACCGACCACTTGCAAGATGCTGAAGATGAAAATGAGCAGACTTGAGAAAAAGGCGCACATTGCTGACAAAAACGAGAGGTTCAGCACTTTGGCCCATTTGAACTTGTTCAGAACCTCTCGTTTGCAGTATTTGAAGAACCTCCAGGATTGGTAAGAGAATGTAAGGAAAATTGCAGTGAGGATGAAGACATAGAAGCAGAACAGTGCAATCGTGGCAGGAGTCGGCGTCGTACAGGTTGGATAGCCCGTGAAATCGTAGTAGTTAAGACAGTCGCAGTAACTTCCGACGATTTCGGTTGTGGAGGAATTGTACACAGGGAAACAGACCGAGGGGGAGGGGCATGATTCCGGGACGAACGTACAGTTGAACGAAGACATATTATGATGTGGTGTGTGTGCGGACTTTTTTGTGTGGGAAAGAGATGACAAGAAAAGAGGTCAGAATGAGAAATTCGTTTTCTTTTGTTTTCGTTTTTTCAACGTTGAAGGTACACAAACGCCGATTGTTTGTCTGTGTGGGTGCTGGAGTCTGCCTTCAAATTTCGAAAGGAGACTGACCCCAGACTGAACTCGTAATGCTTTAAAATATTATCCGAATGTGGGAATCGACCGTTTGGTTCCGGGTGCGCGCGGAATACAAACAGGCATCTTTGCCTCTTTGCAAAAGTTGGCAAATTTTGAAAACAAAAAACTCCTCAAACTTGGCGACACAATCAATCACGTTACAGTCGTCATGGACAACCCCATGAAAAAATTACTCTTCTTGGCTCGACTCCTTTCCTTTACTTGATGTTGAATCTTTGAAGTCTCAGGTTTGTTTGAATAAAACGTGTGTCTGGGTTGAACAGCTTGTCCAAAACCTGGAAGAAAATCTAAGAAATGACGACTTCCAACAGGACCGAGAATTGTTTTAAATAACAAGCAAGATCTCAAAAGAAATAAGAAATATCAAGCTGCGGCAGAGTTAGATTTCTTTGTCGAAAAAAATGAATTTTAATTCAAAGTGGCTTGTTTTAGGTAAGTGATCAAGTCTTTGCGTTCTTCTTTTTTGACTCCAGCAAACACCATCTTGGTTCCAGAGATGAAATTCTTGGGGTCTTTCACGTACTCGAACAAAGTGTCCTCATCCCAAGTGACTCCCGAGTTCTTGTTTGCATCCGTGTACTCGAAGTCAGGTGCTCGCCCGGACCGTTTCCATACAGACCATGCAAATACGGACCTTGTTTGTGTGGTCCGTCCTTCTCGATGGTGTGACAGGAACAGCCAATTGGTTTTGAAGATTTTGAGTCCCCTTTTTTGTTGCTGAATGTGTTTACTGTTTCAATTCAAAAATCAAAATTTTGTATGTATGTTCTCTTGTGCTGCACCTGTAGTTTGTGGTGTTGAAGCGTCGTGTCTTGGTCGTGCCTCAAGGAGAATGTGCGAAAAAAAAATATCAATTCTAGCGGCACAATAAAAAAACAAAGGAAGGGATCGAGTCTTTCGAAAAGAAAGATTATTTCTTGTTCTCGAACTTGTGAAGGTTTTTATCTTGGGCGTGCGTTGATTCCTTGAAGAAGATCCGGGAAAAAAAAGTGCTTGTGTTTGGAACGTTTTGCCGAACGATCGGTTTCAAATCGGTTTTCCATTTTTCTCAACTTCATGCAACTTCTCGTTTCAAGCCGTCTAAAAAAATCATGTTTTGTGTCGGGCTTCATTAATTGGAGTTGGACCGACGACCGGACGAAAAACCATGAAGTGGAATACATCAATGGAGCCTCGAGCCTGATCGTCTGTTTCTTCTTCCACGAATCATTGAAAATGAATGACCCTTGTAAGTCTACTACTTCATTTCCTTTTCCGTGTGAATGTGGAAAAGTTGAAAACCGTTTGCGTACATTTTT
This sequence comes from Zoophagus insidians, assembly GCA_004114325.1. Taxonomy (NCBI): domain Eukaryota; kingdom Fungi; phylum Zoopagomycota; class Zoopagomycetes; order Zoopagales; family Zoopagaceae; genus Zoophagus; species Zoophagus insidians. The sequence continues at coordinate 7,376 of QZWR01000309.1, read as the reverse complement.
TCGTTTTTCGCCTTGCAAAAAAAAGCATGTTGTTCTTGCAGCTCTTGTACTTCCTTGTCCTTTTCTCCTCCCTCCCGCTTATTCTTGGAGGTTCTCCTCCCTCGTTGTACACCATTCGAGTGGGTTTTCTTGGAAGCTTGGTTTCTTCAAAAACTTTGAATTTTTACTCCCCCTCCGATGGCGGCGTCAGTCAGCTGCAGAAATCCATGATTCCGCTCGCCGCTGCTATTTTCAACGAACGCCGAGGCGACCTCATCCCAGCACTCTCAAATTTAAAATGCAACAAGAACATTTCAGTTTCCTGGATGTGTAACGACCAAGGCTCTAGTAGTCGAGCGTTTCAGAACACCTTAGAATTAACCCAACTTCCTTCTTTCCCTCATTTCTTCATAGGGCCTGAAACCTCAACGGAAGCTGTCACCGTAGCTCTCGTTGCTGCTTCCCAAGGCTCAATCCCAGTCATCTCCAACTACGCCACTTCCCCAGAGTTAGCCAACCCAGCTTTGTACCCAACCTTCACTAGGACGATTCCTAGTGATTTAGGTCTCACCGTCATCGCAGCTAGGTTCCTGAAGACCCTCGGGTACGGCCGAGCTGCCTTGGTATACGAGGGAGGTACTTTTGGTAGTGGCATCAAAGAGAGTCTGTTCACGCAATCTCTTTCTTTGAATTTCGATTTAAAATTCCAAGCATACGCTACTGGAGATTACCTGAGCATGGAAAACGCTTTCCTCAGCGTCAAACAGACTCAGTTTAATGTGATTTTTATTGTGCTTTTGAACTCGGACTTGACGAACATGGCAAAAGCTTGGAACAAAACGAACATGGAGTCCCAAGCCGCTTTACCGATCCTCCTCGGTCTTAGCTCCGTCCAATATGCAGTGGCTTATTCCGCTCAAGATGATAATCTTGCGGTCATGTTGAACGGTGGGTTGATGCTGAGTTTGCAAGTCCCTCAAAACGATCGGTTCTCCAACTTCAAAAAACTATTTACACAGGGTTATTTCTCGAAGTACACGCAAGCGATTAACGATGCGTTGCCTCCAAACGGGTTGGGGAATTCTCCAGATGGATGTGCGAACTGGGCGGCAAAGTACCCTTTGCAATCCCCTGCCTATTTGAACGGTTCAGCATCGAATCTCATCGACGACAGCTGGGCTTGGTCCTTCGACACGGTCATCGCTGGTGGCCTCGCCATGTGCAACCTTTTTCCAGACCAGCCGTTGCCTCAAGCCAGTTTAAGTTCGAACGTGACAATTAGTGTTGGCAAACTACTGTATCAACATTTAATGAACCTGGATTTCGCAGGGCTTTCCGGCCAGGTGAACTTCGACAACGAAACTGGAGATCGAAACCCCTTGACTTCGAGTTGTTCCGTTTACAACTTTGTTCGAGTTGCTCCCAATCGCTTAGCCATCCCCAACGTGGCTGTGTTCAATGCAACCGCGTCGAGTTGGACAGTGAATCGAACTGTTACTGTTTTCAAAACAGGCAGTTCTTTGCCTTTAGAAACCGTTCCTCCTGTGGAAAACATGAACTACCTTCCCCTAGGTGTGAAAATACTTGGATATGTAGAGACTGCTTTCTTGAGTATCTTGTGCTTGGTCTGCATGGCTTGGTTGTGGATCAAGAGGAAGACCCCTGTCGTGAACAACGCACAAGGGCAATTGCTCATCGCTATGTGCTTTGGATGTTTCGTGGCCAGTTGGGCCATTTTCGCTTTGACTGCAGACGACTCCCCCGACGATTCCCTGAATGAGGATGCTTGCTGCATGGCCGCACCGATTTTGTTCACGATTGGTTTCCAAATCGCTCTCCTTGCAGTTATTGGCAAACTCCATCGCATCTACATGCTCTTTCAAAAAGCTTCTTCATTCACAAAGTACAATTATCCCATCCATCGCATCATGGTGTTGATTTTAGTTATTTTATTAGGTGAGATCATCATTTTGATTCTTTGGATCTGTCTAGCTCCTCTAACTTTTTCAAGAGTGGTTTTGCAGACAGATTTGTTTGGAAATCCAATTGAAACGGTCGGGGAATGCGTTGGTAGCAATGCCAGTGTAGCTTTTGTTGTCATCATCTTTGTGTTTCACGGTGCAGGAATCATTGCTACTGGAGTGTATTCCTCCTTCGTGAAAAACCTTCCTGAAAAGTACCAGGAGTCCAAGTTTATCAACTTTGCCGTTTTGTCCATGGCGCAAATTTACGTCATCTCCGTCCCGAGTTTCATTGCTGTTTATGGCTCGCCTATTGGGAGATTCATCTTGGCGTCTTCGGTGGTCTTCATCACCGTCATCGTGCTGACCGGATTCATGATCTTGCCCAAAGTATTCCCAAGCAGATTCGATCCGCCTCCCCCTAAACCCACTACGATGGCAGAGGTGCATCAATCGTCTCTCTCTGTTCCGGGGACAAAGAACCAGCTCTCCGTAGTGTGAAACAATGCTGAACTGAAAGTTTTTGAATTTTGAAATTGGAAATATTTAAATATTTGTCCATATCCTTAACTCGGCACTACGTGTTAGTGATGTTTGAACAAAATCATGAGCTCTATTTTTTTAAAAAATTTTTTTGCTTCTTGAATCTGTGTCTGCCGGTCACTTTTCAGAAGTTCAATGGTCGTGCGTTGCTGCATGCGCTTGGCTAGCTGTATTGAGTGCTCAATCGAGGAAAAGTATAGAAGGCGGCGCGCAAACTGGTGGGACAAGTTTCGTTTCGAAAACGCCAGGCGGCCGATATTCAAACGACCGCAAAAAAAACTTTTTTTTCAAAACGACACTCTTCAAGCACCACTACGGATGCTCTCAAAAAGACTCCAGCAAGAAAACCATGCACCAGCCCGTTTGATTTTCTTTGTTTTCCTGATTCTCTTGTTTACTCCATCCACCCACGTGATCGCCCACAAAAAGAATAATCAAAATCCAACCAAGTTCCCTTCTAATTTCCCCACACTCCTTCCAACAACTTCACAACCAACCGCTAGTCCTCACAAACTACCTCGAACCCCAACAAGTTCTCCGTCACGAATTCAGACTTCAATTCGAAACAATGTGATCTTGATGATCGTGGACGACCTTTCCCCCCAATACATCGACCCTCGAAACCCCATGAAAATGCCGAACATGAAGAAACTCGCCGGAAAAGGAATTCATTTCGTGAATGCATTTTCAAACTTTCCTGTTTGCGGTCCTAGCAGGATTTCCTTTCTCACAGGTCGCGTAGCAGAAAAGACCAAGTTGTATTCTTTTGATAGCTACATCCCTCAAGTCCCCGGCCTCGACACATTCATGAAATACCTGATTCAAACTTTTGGTTACGAGGCTCAAGGTTTTGGCAAGGTTTTTCATGAGGACGCGAAGAACAACAGTGTATACAGTCAAGATTATTATTTGTTAGGCCATTGGTCCAATCCGATCGTTTACGGAGGCTCGGATGATTCCGAATGCCGAAGAAATCAATGGTTCTGTGTCCAACCCACGCTCAGTGCCTCCGGTGACTACACAATTACTCAGTCTTTTCTGTCGTGGATGGACTCGAGAAAGAACATTCAAACCCCGTTGTTAGCGATGATTGGATTGAGAAAACCACACATCGATATCGGCATCCCCAAGAATTTCACGAAAAAGGTGTCCACTGAGGAATGGGACGATGCATTTCAAACTTCCAAACCAGCTTCCCTTGGACAGAATGGAGAAATCGTCCCGTTTCACAAATCCTTGCAATATTTTGATGCTTACAACCAATTCGCGACGATCAAAGTTGGCGTGTTCTCAGCATACCCACCCATCCAATTCTTGATCAATCCTTTGCTTAAACATCAATTCAAAGCGATTCGGAAGTTCTATTCATACGCAGCGAAATTTCAAGACTTCAACCTGGGCGCAATCGTAGACTACATTGCTTCGAATCCTGCTTATTCCCAAAATACCTCCATTGTTATGGTTTCCGATCATGGTTTCTCCAATGGAGATCATACCCTCTTTGGAAAGTGTGCTCTTTTCGACCAACAAACCAGAGCAAGTTTCATTGTGATGCCAGCTTGGAACATGAAACTTGCCAATACCGCTCGAGGTGTAGTCCGAACAGAGCCAGTCAGTCTCGTGGATTTGTTTCCCACCGTCGTTCATTTGGCGACAGGTCATTTGCTCAAACGTGGATCAATTGTAGACAACTCCTCGCTGCCCTTGGATGGAACAAGTCTTCTCACCCAGTCTTTTCGAAAGACTCTCGCTGTGTATGCATTCATGCAATACCCTCGGTGCAGTTTACAGTCAACGAAAGCAGTGTCAACTTGTGTCAGCGGTAGTGACATCCTCCCTTGCGCTCGGATCCCGAATTTGTACATGGGATTTGCTGTCAGGACTTTGAGCACGCGATATGTGGAATGGCGTGATTTCCTTGACGATATCATTGGCTGTGCTCAGCCGAACTGGCCTGGATTTCCTACAGACTTGCAACAGCAAACCATCCCAAAAGTGGTCGTCAATCGTTCAACTAGTGGAACGTTGTGGGGCAATCTTCCGTTGCAAAGGGAAATGTACGATGATTATCCAATCTCAGCAAATATTTCCTGGGCGAAGTGGGAGTCTGAGAATGTTCTAGTTTCAAGGCTTGGGAATGTGAACGACTTACGAATCGCATTGGAGCTCAGTGTAGCGATTCGATGGAAATTCGACGTGAACTTCCATGGAGCCGAGGAGCCCTGTTCCGGAAATGGATTTGTTCGGCTCAAACAACCGACTTTGTGGACGGACTTTTCGAAACAGCCGGAATTCATGGACGTGTATTGTGAGTGTGTAGATGGCTACAGTGGATTAGTTTGTGAAATCGGGTGAGTCGATGATTCGGATTGCGGTTCTTCTTTAGAGATTTCTTTTTAAAGAGATAAAGAACTCGTCTGGCAAAAAATGAAGCTGGGCATATGACAAACGCGCAACCAGTTCTCCCAGTAAACAGTCAACAGATTTCCAAGTAGTCGTTTAACGAAACGGAGATCCCGTCGACATCTGTCCATGTTATTCTCATATCGTGGATGAACAGTCCTCGAAATAAAAAATCTTTTGTCGGATTGATAACAAGTTTAAGTTTTGCACAATTAATTCTTGGAAAAATACAAATTTTTTTCTCTAGTTTCGACAGGACCGAAGACGTCGACGTCAGAGCCGCTACAGTGGAAATCACGCTTCTCCATCGCACAGCAAAGAAATTCCATTTTCATATGGACTTGAGGATCGCCGAGAATGAAGCGAAAGCTCACCTCTCCCGGCCCTGAGGAGTTCTCGTTCAGTTCGTACTCTTCCCGATACTCCTCATAAAGCTCGTCCGCTGCCTCCTCCATTTCTTTCCTCACCTCTTCCATCGCCTCCTCCTTCAAACCCGCTACGACCAATTCTGATGAATTCGACTTGTCTCCCTCCATTTGGTTAGGTTTCAATTTTTTTTTAGTGTGGAGAGACCAGACCAAAGCTCCAAAGGAAATAATTTCAAAAGAAAGGAGTGAACGAGAAAAAGAGAAACCCTCAAAATCCAAGACAGAAGACACGACTGGGTTGATGCGCTTGCCTCAAAAAGAAAAACTTCGAATTTCAGTTTCAGAGAATTTATCAAAGTGGATTACTGGATGCACTAAAAAAAACACTTGGACTTCAACGCCAATGAGTTCCCTCAGCTCGGATATCCCTAACCGAACTTCAAGTCTTGAAACAAGACAGGGCGATTCTTGCTCAGAAATTAATCTACAAAAAGTAACCAGGGAGAAGAAGAACAGGAATGAGACAAAAGTTAGGGAATTGTATCTTGATGTTCTTGTTGACGTCAGAACGTTTCAAACCAGAATCAATCTCAGCCTCTTCGTCGAAACCGTCGTTTTCTCTTTATGAGGACCGCCACGTCTCGGTATGAAGATCAATTCATCTAAAAAAGGATAAAGGAGCTCGTCGTGCCTTTTAATTTTTCTTGAACTCAAATTTATCACGCTTCCTGCGAAATTTTATGAGGCTTGAGTTCTATTGATTATGCTCAACTTAGAAATACAATTTTAAATTTGTTATTTTTTAACCAGCTCCATCTCCCCTGTCCGCACTGTCTTACAAGAGCGACGAAACAGGTTTTCTTGCCGTTCTTCAAGATTGAATGGTCTCTCCCTGTCTCTTCGAGGGAGTAGATTCCCGAATCCGCTAACTGCCCAAGTCTCCTATCCTCCACTTATTTTGACATCTTTTACACGAAATACTAGAAAAACCATAAAATTTGAGATCGAGAATCTCAGATTTTGTCGCCCTGAAGTATGTTTTGACGGAAGAGCCGATGAATTCCGTCGATTGAGAGTAATCTATCTTGTAATTGGTTTTCCTGAGCTTTTGTGAAAATTGAATTTGTAAATGGCTCAAGAATGGAACTTTTCAGATGGGGTGATTCCTCCTTAACCTTCACGTTCACTCCCTGATAGTCTCTAAACATCGCTGGACTCTTTCTAACGCATATTTTACGAAATGTGCTAATTTGTGGCAATCACATACCACAAAGACTTTCACAAAATTTCAGGAGGTCACAGTACCTCGCTTGTTTGAACTTAGATCGTGTTACAAAATTGTATTCCCGTCGCCTTTATCAAAAGGAAGCGATTTACAACTTGATCGTATGATTTTGACTCCAATTCAGATTTCGAAATTAATGTTCGAAATTTATGAACCAAACCTTTGCCAAATGGAAAGGAAGGACCCCAAACCCTAGCCCTACGCCTATTAACATTTCCTGATAGTCCTGGAGTGTTTCCTCCTTAGTTTAGTCGAGATGTACTTAATAACACATATCACAAAAGACGAAGCACATTTCACTTTTTCGACCAAATCACACCAAATTTGGTAGACTGTATGTCCTTAACATGTTGAAGAGCAATGTGGTATTCACGAAAGGCAGATTTTCCTTCCCGAACATGCAAGAACATTCCCCTTGGTTATGGAATGAGTAGGGATTGCTCTGTCACACTGAAATTCAGACATTCCAAATCATCCAACTTTTCCAACTCTCGTAAACACTCCCGTGGTGTTCTCACGTAATCATTATATCATATGTAAGCTACTCTAACTTTGGTGAAGTCGCCAATACATATGAAGCTCGGATTTGGACAAGGTCAATGAATTGAGCGGATGTCTGGTACAAAGAGCTTACATCTTCACAGATGATGTGGAGGGTGCTGGACCAGTTTCACAAGTTCAAGTTATAAAGCTCTCTTATGATTCCTTACTCTATTTACATGCGTCTCTAGTCAAAGCTCGTTATCACACTTGTGTTTTACCCTCCTTCTCGCAGTCAGTTTGAAGCTAACTCGTTAACAAATTGGTAGGGCGTCTCTCGTTACTATGTTGAAGAGG